>JAQMYJ010000004.1:8886250-8899307 GCA_030014305.1 Clarias laeviceps | reverse complement strand
TTATATATATATATATATATATATATATATATATATATTTTTTTTTTTTTTAAATATAGATATTTTTTATTATTAATTATTTTAATCTTTTTGCACAGTAACGTTGCCCCAGTTGTAAAAGATCACTGTCCCTCTCTCTCATATGACACTAATTATGAAATATTAATGTAATGGAGGAGGGTCACTATGGTATGTGTGCTACTACCATGGAACATTGATCAAAATGTAACGGGCACAGAAATCTTATAAACACTATTTACGAAAAAAAAAAAAAAACACAAGCATGTTAATAGGAGGAGACAACAATAGTTTAAATGAGCTATTATCTTGTGCTCACAATAGAAAAATGCATAGTTTAATGAAAATCATGTATTATTCCCAGGCCCAACCTAGGGCAAGACAGCTTTGAGAGGATCACATACAGTACTCTTAAAATGACTACAAACACATCTGCTCATCTAACATTCTTTGACCAGAAGGGGGTTTGTGTGCAAATGAAGCCTTGAGAAATAAACCCTTTTGTAAACAAATTGGCTGGAAGCTTTCAGAGCTTCATGAAGCTTCCTCTCGCCATCACTAGTTGTAACACTTTCCAAATTGACGTGCAGCAACAGTTGTTTCTCTCAGACCATTGCTTATGTCTTGGAATTATGTTAACACACACCTGAATGCTGCAGACCAGCAAACTTCTGCTTTTACAGAGGACTGCACACCTGCAAATGATCAATTAATCAAGGGCTGATGATTAGCAGCATCTGGCTGCAACTTACCCTCTTAAATCCTGTGGAAGCAATCAGGGGGTCTTAGTATTGCCCACATGTTTTTTTTTTCTTCATTTTTGATAAACAAGTAATAGCATGGTGAAAAATGATATGTTGATGTTAGTCTGCGGTGGTATTGGCCTAATACTAATACCTGCTATGATCAGACTTTTTATAATGTTTTTACACAAAAAAAAAAAACATTAAATTAAAAGAGGGCCACCAACTTTTACACATGATCCTTGGGTACCAAATATCCTGTCACCAGTTTACTGGTATATAATTGATAATTAATGTCACTGCTTTAATGTTATGGCTGATGAGTATATTTTTATGTTTATATAATAATAATAATAGTTGTTGTTGTAATGTAGAAGTATGAAACTAGGACAAGGCCTGGGGTGATTTCTGCTTTGAAATTAACTTCCTGTACTTTAATTTTTTTTTTCCATGACAACTCAATATTTTATTGTATGAAGGTCATGTAAGCGAAAATATGGAAATAAGTACGCTTCCTGTTTCATTCATTTGTCCTTTTCTTTGCTTACCTAAATAGAAGGATATGAAGTAATACACATTAATTGAAGGTTTATCTAATTTCTAACTACTCTCAATGTTTTGAATTTGATTTCTTACACAGCATTAAGAAATACATTTTGTGTAAAGGAAACAGGCCACACAAATAAACACACCAATGACATTTTATTTCATGGTTTTACATTCCACAGTTTTAACATTTCCATGATTTTTTTTTTTTCGTCTTAATTTTTTGTACATTTTTTGGATTTATGCAACAGACACATTACTGATGAAAAAGATTCGATAAGTCCTTAGATTTTAACTGTCTCATAAAAATGAAAGTTGCAGTTTCTGTTATCCTGCTACTATTTTACAATGAATGGAGGAAAACTTTATTCCCACTCGCTCTGAAAGCAATACCCAAACAGCAAATCCTGTTCTTTAAACAAAAAGACACGATACACATGTTTGGCTTCTTTCATGTAAACACAGGCATTAGTTGGATGGAGTGATAACATGATATGTCCAGAATTTCTTGTTTAATGTTGGATTGATGAAAACATCTAGGATCTGAATGTCACAATTGTTGAATTTCTCTTTTTAGTAAAATAGTTGCTCAAGTATAGTAGAATCAGAAATATTACAATCTGGGATGTATGTATGGACTGAGAAAATGAGTGAAATTTGCCTGATCTGTGCTAAGCTTTATTCATTCAGTCATTCATTCATTCAACTCATCTAAACCCTGCGTCATGTGTGGCTATATAGGCCTGAATGATACTTTTCAAAATATAAGTCAATGAGGTGTGTGAAAAATGCGATTTCTCAGATGTATGATCAGAAGATGCATGATGTTTTTTTAAGCTTTATTTTCTAGCTAAGGAAATGCCGATGGAGTGGTGCTGGCCTGCAGCCTCCCGATAAGAAACGATGGGAAAGAGCTCATCTACTTTTCACCAGTAAGGAAAGGATGCAACCTTGTTTATATCAATGCCTGGTTGCGTAATCCTCGCAGACTGAAATAGTCTAAATATTTTTTCCTTTTAAGTGTGTCCAGGAACACCATCTTATATAAGACCAGATGGGCTTATACAATTTTCCTTTGGGACCAGATTTCCATAAATATATTTGCAGTTGTGAGAATATAGTAATCGGGGATTTCCATCTGGGTCCTATAGCTTGGGTAATGTAATTTAATAGCTAACTGTTATCACCTTGCATCCAAACTTCCTCACACTCTAGACTACAGATGGACAGAGACCCAAGCTATTCTATCATATTGTATTCATCCGCATTAGCAGACCTGCCGACCTTTTACACATTTTGTTTATTCACAAGGAAATACACTAAGACAAGAAATCACCATGGAGAGGTCATCGTCTCCATATGGATCTGGAATGATTGACAGGTGTGTGTTTGGCTGGCTCTGATCAACCTTAGCCAGGAACATCATTCACGAACATACGGTCTTCTTTAAAATGTTCGCACCATTAAAATGTTTTACTGTTTCGAAGTCTTCTGTAAATGTCAATCGATTTTATGCCTTGACTCACAAGAAATTTCATCATATGTCCCGGTTTGACTTAAACTCCCCTTGTATATTTGTTGCGCATATGGCAACATTTTTGCCATTAAAAACATTCTTTAGATAAAATGATCACTTTAAAATTTTAATGCTAAGTCATGTATTCACACTTCAAGGAAAGAAAAATAGTTAGAAGTATATTATATTAATATAGTATTCATTTTATATATATACAGTATATATATATATATACATACTGTATGTATACATACACAGTGGGACCTTGGATTACGAGCACAATTTGTTCTGGAAGTGGGCTCGTATTTCAAAACATTCGTAAACCGAAACGCAATTCCCCATAAGAAATAATGGAAACTTTACCTTAAAAAAAAAAATCGCAAAAATTAGCAAGAAACATCGCTAACAACTCTCGCGTGAGCGCACGCTAATGGAACCACTGCTGTAAAGTAAAAAAGGCACGAAGAGGACGGGGAGGAGGTGTGTGAAGGAGAAAGGAGGGGTGTGTGTGTGTGAAGGGGCATAGTTTATAGATAGATTTAGTATAAAATACTTTACAAGCTTTTCTTTTCCTAAAGTGTGTATATATATGTATACTATATATATGTTGCATGGAAGCGTTTCTACAAATGGCATTATATTTTTAAAAGGCATATTCTGTTTTTCAAGGAATTCTGTTTTTGTAGTGTTTAGGGCATTGTTGCTCTCCGTTGCTGTGCAACTACATTTTCCAGGGTTGGCAGGTCTGTGTTAGACCTATACTTATTGACAGATAGAAAATGGCCCAGCATTTCAGACATGGGAGACTCCACAAACAGTGGCAAAGCCTTCCCGAAATACAGTTAGGCCAGGCTGAGATTGAGGACACCTTGTCTCAGTGAGCTTTTTAGATACTCTTCATGGTTCTCTCAGGACATTAATAATGGATAGTGAGGGGAATGAAATTGAATGTGAAGCAGGCGGATGAGTGTGAGCATCACGGCTTGATCTGGGATTGAAGGGGTCCAATAGTGTTCAGGCTTTATAGGTCGCATTAAACGTGTGCTTTATTTAATGGCCACTCTCGTCCTCTATTTGGCAGAGATGCCATGATTTCTCTGCCACTAATGTCTCTTGTAATTAAGAAGCATGCAAACACTGTGTCCTTTTAATGAGCCTGTTAAAATGGGGCATCACAATAACCGGAATCTAACTTTAAATGAGGGCTTCAACCTATCAAATGGAATAAGTGCCATCTCTCAGACAGCTATTATGATGCCGAGACATCTTTGTCTCTACAAAAAAAAACCTGTGCTTTCTTCTTTTCAAACGAGATATGGCATCATTCCTTTTTCATTCTTTTTATTTATTTATCAAAGAACTAACCTACGAATTTAAAAGTTTCTGGCATTTTCTTTCTTTTTCCTGACACTGTTGTTCCCCCCGTCCTTACTTGTACAGAATCTAAAACCCCTCTTCACCACACAAACGTTTATTGTTAAGAACACACAAAATTGAGGACAGACACACACCTACACACTCACACCCGTTCATGGTATGTGTTTGAAAGAAAAAAAAAATGAAGTAGACCAAAAACCTAAAAAAAAGTGGAGTATTATGTTAGAAACTTTGAAATGATCCTGATGGAGGATTGAAGGAATGAAATTCTCCCAAATCCTCTCCTCAGGGTAAATGATTTCTTTTGGAATATTCTTTACAATTTGCAATATTGCAGTAGAGAGATACTGGCTCCCGCAGATGTGTCCCATTCCTCAAAATGTTCTCCTACAGTACTGGTTATTTGTCTCCAGACTGAAGGGCTTGTGGTCGTGTCCAGTATCTGATGCTGCTCCAGTCCACTATACTGTCGTTTGCATTCTGTTGCAATCCTTACACATAGATTGGCACTGTCCCCAGTTCAGTATCTCTTTAAACACAAAACACATATACTATATTGGGATTTCTTTTTTTCAACCCCAAAAGCACCAATTTAGCAATAAAGAGACAACGAAGAACAGCTAGAAACTCTTACACACCTTTCAAGTTTCATGCTGCAGTATTTTCACATACTGATGTACAAATCCCCGTTAGTCGCCGTTTCATGCCACCTTGGTTCTCAAACGGATAGAGTTATAATCCTGAAAGTAAAGTGTTCTTGTGTAGTGTCTCCATTTGGGTATTTTTTATTTTATTTTATTTTTTATTTCGTCATGGAACGATCAGGATATTATTTGCAAAGTCACACGAAAATGGCGTCTGATTGGTGAGATCAGAAATGATTCTGGAACAAACGTATGGTTTTGATAATCAGTTCTCTTATTGTTTATATGTTTTTCACTCAGCATGATGCTGTTTTGTCGGACGCCTCCGCTTAACACACTGTGCCGTTCTCTTGCCGGGATTTGAGGCAGGCGGAGCGTGGGATCGGCTGAACGGAGGGAGCCAGCGTGCAGAAGAAGCCGGCGATGAGCGACAGGCCCAGGCCACCCCAGGCGCAGAACATGGACCAGCCGTAACCGTGGCTGATGTCGTCTGGGAGGCCATACAGGTAGCGCGGATAGCGGGAAAGCTCAAAATTGATTCCTGCTACACAGGTGCACAGCGAGATGATGCAGAACGTGCCTGGAAAAAAAATGAATGAAAGGAATATTGTATTGACAATATAAAGCTCTTAAGAAAGTGCAAGGAAAATGCAGACATTGGAATTTCTTTCATTTGAATGACATCAAAATGTGACAAAGTGAGATATGACTCAACCGCATGCACGTTTTTAATAATCAAAACAGTCACATTAATATATACGATATGCGCTCTCTATGTGTTTAAATCAGAAAAACTCCTTAACTGAGAAAACTTATTTGTACCCTGTGACCAAGCGAGCGCTCAGCTCCCTGTAATCTGACCCTCAGTGCAACCTTCTGTTTTTATGACTTAGCATCTTAATTGCCTTTTTAATTGCCTCCTTATTATTCGAGAGCGGGCCACTACATTAATGCCACCCATTTTAATTGCATCGTCGCTTTGCTCCCCACAGCTCTGGAGCTTCACGATGCATACAGAGCAGGCAGTGTGACGTGAAGGGAGGCCGGAATGTTTACCAAAATCAACATCTACAATAAAACCCATGGCATACTTCCAGCAGGGGAGATGTCTGGCTGGCTCTGGCAAACAATATGATGTAACTGGGTGGAAAAAAAAAAAAAAAAAAAACTGAAGAGATTGATATTCCAGGTACATGTTAGATCATCAAACTGCATGGCACAAAAACAGCTAGACTGAGCAGTGTACTTAGCGAGTGGTCATTGCAAAAGAAGTGGGAAGATTGCACTTTTTCTTTTTTCTGATGATGAAAAACTAGTGGGTTTTCCTTACATAATGTGTGGATGTAAATATGAAACCATTTAAAAAGAATCCATTCGGTATCTTGTGTAGGCGGTGTGGTTTTGTTTGAAGCTCTATGACCAGAATCCCAAATTGCCAATCATCGAAAGGTCACTTTGTGCACTTTTACCTAATAAGGTCCACAACCCTGAAAGAAAAGAGTTACATTTGTACTAAATACACTGTAACTTTGAAACCAACTCGATTTAGCTCAGTGGCAGTGCAGAAGCTTCATATGAGTCTCAGTAGATCTTTGGAATGCATTTTTGGGTGGAACGAGGGTTGTGGAAATTGGCCTTGATTACTCACACTGTACTTGCATTCACGGTCGGTGTGTAGAGCAGGAAAACTTATAAGCACCGAGACGCATGGTGATGTACAATACTTATATGCACCCCAATTTTCATTTAAGCAGACATCCAAAAATCTGACCTCTCCCTTTAAATCATTACCCCATGCAACAGAACCAATAAACCTATAAACCTGATTTAAACTCAATGACAGGCCAAACGAATATATTAATATCTTATATTCAGTCATTGCAACAAAATGGATCCTACTCTCAACAATCTTTGTGTTTTTCACTCACTCACTGTCTATACCACTTTATCCTGTATTCAGAGCCTTTCCCAGGAGACTTAGGGCACAACTCAGACAGGGTGCCAATCCATCGCAAGACACACACATACACACTACGGGCAATTTGGGAACACCAATTAGCCTAACCTGCATGTCTTTGGACTGTGGGAGGAAACCCGCCAAGCACGGGGAGAACATGCAAACTCCATGCACACAGAGTCGGGAATCGAACCTGGGCAGGAATCGAACACGGACCCTGGAGGTCCAAGGCAACAGTACTAACCACTACACCACCGTGCCGCCATTGTGTTTTTTAAATAAAATTCAGATCCCTGAAAGTAATTCACAGATCCTTGAATAACAATGTACCAGTATCTAAATGTACTAATGCGGTAAGCCAGTGTAGCAGTGAGAACTAACTCCCTGCAGCACACTACAGTTAGACATGCTTCAACATTAACAAATGAAATTTTTATAAAAATTAATTGTACTCTTCAATGGGCAATTTTAAGTGCTTTAACAACTTTTTACTAAGACTATCTACAGTGTTTTGTGCAGAAATGTTGTATTGTTTGTTTTTGACACTTTAAATAATGTTCCTTGGGAGAAAATAAATAATAAAATCTGTACATTTTGTACATAATACCACTGTCTCAGATATACAGTGACTCATCATAGATACCCTCTGAGAGTGTGTGTGTGTGTGTTAGTTATCGGACTCACCACCCATGAGGAAGAGCAGACCCGCCACATACTGCATTAGGCCTCGGTCCCAGCAGCAGCCAAGCATGCCAATGATCCAGCCGAAAAGGATGATGGCTACGGCCATGCCCATGAAGCCCGCCGTCATCCTGCGCAGGTCTGTAGAAATACACACACACATAACACCAGGTCAAGTCCACTGCAATTCACAACTCGAGAGCTCCTAATACTGACGGAAGGATGAGAGTCTGAAATAATTGCTTCTTCTGGAGAACTGCTGATAGAGAAGAACAGAAATTTGGTCTGTTGCTGTTTTTTTTTGTGTTTTAACTTGTTATTAACATGTTTGTGTTTACGTGTTCATGGAACAATTCTCATTCCTAATTGCCATTGTGTTGGTTTGATGTGGATTATTTAGTGCAAAAGCTTTACATTATGAAGCCAAGAATGCTTCAATAAAATTAGTGATTTGAAAAAAATAATCTAAACATGAGAGCAACTATTCAACCAAAATTTTTGTGTAGTACAAATAAAATTTGTTTAATTTTCAGCAGAATGAAGTCCATGTTTTTTTTTATCTATCTATCCATCCATCCATCCATCAAATCACCAGCTGGATTTAACTAAGCAAATAAGTAAGAGCCTTCCCTTGCATTATTACTGCAGTCAGTAATATGAATTAGGTGTTATTTAACACTAAATACTAACATATCCAACATTTAACCCTAAATATTAACATACTGTGAGTACCAACATATCAGAAGACATACTGTATCCTGCAGTCGAGGCAAAGATGTTACTCTGTTTCAGAAGGGTCAAATTATTAGCCTGCATCAAGCAAAAAAAAACAACTAAGGAGATTACCGAAATGACTAAAATTAGGTTAAGAACTGAAAAACGCTGAACCATCATCTTTGAGGAAGAAATGTGGTCTGAAAAACATCCTGAATAAGTGCGATGGAAGATCACTTACTGTAAAGGCTTAGTGAAATCAAATTGTAAAAAAAAAAAAGAAAAAAACAACAACAATGTTTTAAAGTGACAGTAAGAGCATTTCCTCTCTCACACACACACACACAAACAATGTGAAGAGAACTCAAAGGATTGGGACTGAACAGCTGTGTAACCTTAAGAAACACTTAACAGCGAGGCTAATCAGAAAAAAGGCAGTTCACTAAGAAGCATAAAGAACGGAGGCCTATGAGGGGCAAGATCTGTATTGATGATACGTAATTCATGATATATAAATACATATAGTCATAATCTGGGGTTGTTTTAGTTGGTCAGGTCTAGGTTCAGCAACGTTATGTGACAATAAAATGAAGTCAGCTGATGACCTGAATGTATGGAATGACCAGTTTTTTTTCCCCATCAATGTATTTCTTTCCTGATGGCACGGCATATTCCAAAATGACGATGCCAGGAATCATCGGCCTCAAATTGTGAAAGAGAGTTTCAGGAACCACGCGGCACCATTTTCACACATGGATTGGCCACCACAGACCGTAACCACATTGAGAATCTACTATATGGGATGTGCTGGAGAAGACTTTATGCAGCGGTCTGACTCATCTCATCATCAATAAAAGAACTTTTAGAGAAATTAATGTGGACTGAAATAAATGTTGTAACATTGCATAAGCTTACTGAAATGATGCCACAGACGTAATCAAAGCAAAAGGTGGTCCAAAAAAATGTTAGTGTGTGACTTGTTTTGGCAGTGTTTGTGTGCGCGCGTGTGTATTTGTGTGTGTGTGTCTGCGCGCCAGCGTGTGCATATGAATGAGTGTGTAGGTGTGTAGAGGAGAATCAAAGCCACATGCGGTGTATTTATTAGGGTCATCTCTGTAAGCTTGAGGCCAGGTCACACAGCTTGGGCGTCTGTGTGCTGTTTTTTAATCTCACAGTTGAGTTCTCTCAGTGTGCTTCTCTCAGTGTGAGTGGCCCAAAAGCCCAGAGACAGCAGCCGGATGTGAAAAGGTTACGAGCTTTTCCTCAGAGAGAAGGACCGGAGATAATGGATGAAAGCAAGCTGGAGACAGAAGACCTTATTTGAACTTCCCTAGTGAGACGCCTTCGCTTTGACATCACTGTTTTACACAGACTGTCACTGCGGAGATGGGTTTCGGATTCAACTATGACATACTGATCAAAGCAGATTGTTCTTATTTTAGTTTGTCATTCTTGCACACACATACACATACACATAGCTGCTTAATGCTTAAATCATTGCATACAAATATTTTTTTTTTTACTTTTAAATACAGAATGACCTAAACCTTGATGACATCATTGTTGCTCTATCACCCCTAAATCCTGATGTACTCCAACCATGTACACAATGTATTCAAAACTCTTTCCTAAATGCATTGTGGATTTTATGGGCTACAGTCTCAAATGCAAGGGCTGGCAATAGCTTTCAGATAATCTCTATATATTCATAATGTCACACAAAAAGCAAGGAATCCAGATTTTTTTTTCAATTAAAATGACGGATCAGGGTAGACGTGATTAAAAAAAGAGCTTTCTTGGCATGTTCAGTACGGCACAATAAAAAGTATTCGTCCTCTTGATTGTAAGTTCAAACCCACCGTACGTGGTCCGAAGCCAAGGAAACTACAGTACTGTATGGAAGTATTGAGCCACCCCAATTTCTTCATATTTTCTTCCAAATATCCAGACTTTCTGTTATTTTTATGTAGACATGAGGAATAGTGCTCCAGGCTTCCTGATGGACGTTTTTTTTTTTTTTTTTGGCTCTCATTTTTGGCGAGTTTTTGGCTCTCATTTTCACTCCAGTCCCTGTACCTGAGCAGTTTCAGAGGAACATGTTTTGCTTGTTAAACCACGCAGTGACCTATGAATCATTCAAGCATAAAAAAAACATCTAACTTAAGGCAGGAACCAGTGAGAAACATGTGCAGATGATGACAGATGATCAGGCCGGTGATTAGTATAAATAGGGTGATGCTGAATGCTGAGTGTTTGGAACAGACGAGAGGGGAAATGAGGATGCTGCTGAGGTTGTTACGTAAACAACTCATTTTAAACCTATTATAAATTGTATCAATAGGCCCTTTGCAGCCTGTCACAGTAAAACATTTATTCCAGTTTCTTTAAATAACCATCATAATCGACTGGCTGCCTCTTTCTGTCCTTTCAATCAGGGCAAGTATAACCCTTCATGGTGATTTTGAGCGTATGTATGTATACGGAAGAGGACAGGTAGTGTTAGCCTTCATTCGCCCCAGTTAGTTACTATTGTATGAGAACGGAGAGTTAGCTAGTGGGTGGCAATTGAAAGCCGACAATATTAGAGAAGAAAATTGGGGACCAATACAAAAAAGAAAAAGAAAAAAAAACAGTAAGCCCTCTGGGTAAGCATTTTAGTTGTTCTGTTGCACACGCTGTTTCATTGATAGCCCCTGCTGCTTAAGGCACTTAACCTTAGTGAAGAAATATTTCACATGTGAATATAAAAAGAGCCTTATGTGATTAGATTACGTTCTGCCAATCATGACCTGTTTGTGGAGATTTAATAGTGTTCTTTGAGTAGGCATAGCTACACTCGGTGCTTTCCTAGTACTAAGAAATTGCATATGAACCCTGAACACAGAGAGAAAAGCGAGCCATTGTTTGAGGTCTGAGAACATTTTAAATGCAGGGTGCACTGGAAAGTCCTGGGACCGAAGCGAAGCGATGTCACCGTGCAAAACAAGGTGCTGCATTGAGATTTGAGTCAAACAGCATTTAGCAAATCTTTTAATCCATTCGATATACAGTACCTGTCTGTCCAGGCGTTCTTCTTTTTTCTTGCCTTTTGTGAAAGCGTGAATTAGAGCGTTGACAATGGGAGCTCTCCAGCGCGTGAATGTGCTTTGCTGCTCTCTTGTGCATGAAAGCAGAGGTGTGTAATTATGTATGCAGAAAGATCCGGCAATTAGGTCTCGTCTGAATATAGAGTGTGTGACAGCGAGGATGAGCTGTCATTACATGATGCGGGAGCTTGTTTTATCACAGTTGTGATGTCTTTGATGGTGAAATGTTGAAGCTTCATGCAAAACAGACCATAGCATGTAGATGAAAGACATTTAAACAACAAAAAAGTCAACTTTTATTACAAAGGAAATTTGGACGCCCCTGCAAATTGCGTGTTAACTATGAAGATTGATATGCAAGTTGTTTGGGTGGATGTTTCATTTAATTTATGCTAACAACATCTCCCTCCAGATAGCACTGATTACTTGAGCTCTGGAAAGATTGCAGCGGCACACCATGCTGAAGTTACTCTGAATGTTGATGCTTTGTATTCATATTTATCTAATGCTTTGACACGTGTTAAAGTAACTTATTCTCTTTTGGCTGTCTGTACTAGTTGGGAATTCTTTGATTGGACAGGAAAACGACAAGCGGTGCTTTATTGGACAATGGTTCTCATAGAGGATGCTTTTACCTCTATGGGTCATGTAAAAATATATATACTATTGGATGTATACAGTATCGGAGAAAAGAACTTTTCTAATTGCTAACCAATGAAATAAATATAAGTTTAAGTTAGATTGTGACCATTTCTGTCCAAATATGCATTCAGCTCTAATACAGTTATGACTATCACCTGGCAGAAAGTCATGACAACTTTACCCAATCACATTCTGTGAAAATGTACAGTATTCATCTTCATTCACACACTCATTCACACCAATTTAGTTTCGGATCGAACCGGGGACCCTGAAGCTGTGAAAAACAATTAACAATTAATAAGTTACAGCTGATTTTGTGAAAATAAAGCTGTCATGAGGTGCAATGTAACTAATGAAGTTTCCTTCTTTACTGTACTTAAGTACAGTGTTCACATATATGTACCTTACTTGAGTAGCTATTACTGGATACTCTTTACTTTTAATCACTACATCCTACAACAAATATCTGTACTTTCTACCGCACTACATTTGTGCATTGCGTTATACAGTATAACCACCTGGGTGTGTAGTATTTGAAGTGGTATCTGCTGACTTTTATAGCTAATTGTATGTTTTGCTTTCCCTTTATGAAACGCTTAATCAAGTAGCAGGTGTGTGAAATCCGAGGCGAAGAGGGTTTTGAAAAAATCGATGAAAACAGCATATTTATGAGAGAGAGAGAGAGAGAGAGAGAGAGAGAGAGAGAGCAAGTAATATTTTACCAGAGGCATCTCTACTTTTACTCAAGTACAGGATTTGTGTACTTTGCCCAACTCTGATTTCTCCATTCTTTAGATTAGACTTTATTGACACTGCACATGTATGGTACAAGGCAACGAAATACAGTTAGCATCTAACCAGATGTGAATTTGTCACAGTGCAAAATCAATTATAGATAGATGCAATAAAGAAAGATATTGTATACCATGGTCATGATATTTGTGGTTTGAAAAGGTTATATACAGGGTCAGCCAAAAAAATGTACACACCTCAGAAAAAGAAAAACTTGTAAAAATATTTTAATACAACATTTATTGCAATATATATACAGTATATATATATATATATATATATATATATATATATATATATACAGTACAGGCCAAAAGGTTTGACACACATTCTCATCTATC
>JAQMYJ010000004.1:8856603-8886033 GCA_030014305.1 Clarias laeviceps | reverse complement strand
TGCCTTCAGTGAGAATCTACCAATGTAAATGGTCATGAAAATAAAGGAAACACATTGAATGAGTGAAGGTGTGTCCAAACTTTTGGCCTCTACTGTATATACACACACACACACCGATGATAATATGATAATGTTATTATATTAATATAATATACATCATATTTTAGGTGACATCAGAGTAGTTACAACAGTGGCTGATGAAGGAGCTACTGGAATCCAGTAGGTTGGTGATATCATCTCACAGTAAAGCCAAATTAATTATGCTCCTTTATATCACAAACACGCAGGCAGTATGAATAAACAGAGCGTCGCTCCTCGGCTAAACCTGAATTCCAATTTTCTAGGAGAAAAATATCTCTGAAGGAAAGCAAGCACAAGCAAGTCTGGCTACATCTCTGGATCACCCAGTAACTAACAGGGGCTGAAATATGAAATAACATACAAGATATGACAGCACAGCTGATATGTGATGTGAAAATCCATTTGAATAAACTTTGCTTTCTTCCCTTTTCTCACACCAAGAAGAACACTAACAGGTTATACAGTATGTATCCATAGAGACCTGAGTTCCTGTTGCCACAAGGTAGTTCAGACAGCAGTGTACTGTATGTGTTTTTGTGTTCATGTAAGTGTGCACACGCATACAAACATATAAAATCTGTTCAGGTTTTTTCCACATTTCCAACAATACAATGTATACATTCCTGTCCTTGGGGGCTTTTTTTTTTTACATTGGAAGAAATTTAGGCTGCACGAGATCACCACTGAGATCAACACTGCTTCTATAACATTATTTTGATTTTTCTGATGTAGCTTGACTGCTCTCTGTAGTTCTCCTGGGATCCCATTGGACCAGTAACTTTTAGTTCCAAGTGGATAACAACCATGTTCATTTATTTACCCAAAAGCTCATGACATGCAGAAAGCTGTTGCTTGGTCTTATCTGGCTCGTTAGGCTGCATTGTTCAAGCTCATGCCTCTGTTTTCTTTTAATTATATGCTCTCGAAGTTGCCTCTGTAAATGAAAAGCTCTTAGGGAGAAAATGAGAATTTTAGGGTTTACGGGATAAAATGGCTTAGTCTATATTTTTCTTTTGCTACTACACACAATAGACGCATAATGACATGCATATCTGTTCACATTTAGCTGATTGGAGACAGACTTTATATATAGCTTCTATACTTATGTTCAACTCCAGAGATATTGGCATCCATTCAATAAAAGTGAAGGACATACCGTATTTGTAACATCCAACACTGGATTGTTATTTGACCTTGGTCGTTGTCTGAAAAAAACCTTTTCAAAAGGATCTATATAACCTGTCCTAGAGCCTCTGTCACAATGTTGACATGAAGAAAAAATTCTACAGAATGATCCATGTTTGATTAGCACTTAAACCATGAAAGAACCTACTTGTCGTTCCTCTAATAAAATCATTTCGTTGAACTTGTTTCTTTAAGTAAATATTTTCTTTTAAATGCAAAAAAAAAAAGGCTTCCTTGAAAATAAATTCCTTCGCACCACTTTGGTTGGTCATTTCATCATCCAACAACATGTGGAAAAGAGCCTCATTACAAAGGTGACAGCTGGCAGACATACTGTAAGTCAGGTAATGAATATAAGTAAAGTCTGATTTATAGATTCTGTAGAATGCTTTTTTTTTCATGTCCATATTGTGACAGAGGCTCTTGCATATGATATACTGTATTCTTTAGATCTTTATTCAAAGGATTATTCAGACAAAAACCAAGGTCAAATAATAATCCAGTACTGGATGTTACAAACATGGTATAAACATCAATTCAGGTGGCAATAATTTTTGGCACTGTTAGCTCAGTGGGTTTAGGTTCTGAGTTACTGATCAGAAGGTCAGCGCTTCAAGCCATACTGTACCTCCACCAAGTCGAGCTCTTGAGCTCTTGAGCAAGGCCCTTAACCATTCCAGATGTGCTGTATGATTGATGACCCTGCACTCTGACCCTAGCTGCCTGATATACTGGGATATGGGAAGAAAAGTTTTTCACTGTGCCTTATGTATATGTGACAAATAAAGTCTACTATCATTCTCTCCTGGGAAATCTCTATTATGGGTAAAATGAAAGGGGTGCCAATAATACAGTGTTTTGCAGGCAATTTTTAAGAAACCTATTATTAAGAAACTCTTTTTGTTTTATTTAATCATTTTTTCTAAATGTGGCAATAATTATAGAGTTGATTGTATGTAATGCATGTCCTTTTGTAGTGAGTTGATTTGTAATGATCTGGTATGTTCAAAAAGTTGTGCACATCATATCCTCGCTCCTTGCTTCAGAACTGCTGACCACCATTACAGTTGCATTTGTTTTCTCGTCGTTCCGGTTGCCAGCTCCTCTGGCTGGGAGCATGATTGAGATTAATTTCATTACCACATGTCAAGCACCGCTAGTGAGAGAACAGTCACAGCCCCGAACCGAATTACACCCAGCAGGGGAGAAGGTACTGAACGAAGCAATGTTCCTCATGCTGCATTTCCTGTGTGACAGTTTAAAAGTGAAAGGTCATGACGTCGCCCTGAGTCAGGTCTTTCCACAAGTTGAAAATAGCAGGTAAGAACAGGCACTGCAAAAGCCAGAAACCTTCTCCAAGGCAAGATAGCAGGCATGACTTTCAGTCCTGACAGACTCATCGCTCAAAGGGTACAGTGTGGTAGTATTCATTAAGGAGGGGACAGTTAGGTCTAAAGGATGGAAGGGGAATGTGACTGTCAGTCAAAAGCTTAGGGCTTTTTTCCTCAATTTTTCTGTTAACTCCCTTCACCTCTGGTTTTCTCATTAGTTATTTTGATGTACAGGGTGTGCGAAAAGTAACTAGGCTTAAAAATGGGTAATAAAGTCCATAATTCTAATACAAATTTATTGAAACAAAATGTATATCTACTTTATTACATAGGAAAATGAAAGCAAATGTTTAAATTTAAAAGTACAGTATGCGTCAGGGGGTGGGAGTGGGGGGGCGGGGGGCATGGTGGTGTAGTGGTTAGCACTTTTGCCTTGCACCTCCAGGGTCTGGGTTCAATTCCCAGCCAGGCTCGATTCCCATCTCTGTGTGCATGGAATTTTCATGTTCTCCCCGTGCTTGGTGGGTTTCCTCCGGGTACTCCGGTTTCCTCCCACAGTCCAAAGATATGCAGATTAGGCTAATTGGCGAAAGTGTGTGAATGAGTGTGTGTGTGTGTGTGTGTGTCCTGCGATGGATTGGCACCTTGTCCGCGACGGTATAGATGATAAGTGGGTGAGTGATGCACCGAGGGTGTCAACCAGTTTCCTCAAATAGAAATGAATAAAATGCACAATCTTTTGAAGGAAGTCTTTTGGGATATTGCTGAAAACCTTCTGAATCTCCATGCCTCTAAGTCTTAGTCTCTAAGGCTTTATCCTATACACCTCCTCCTTTGCATATCCCCTCAAGAAAAAAAAAAAATCACATGGAGTGAGATCTGGACATTTTGGAGGCCATTCATGAGGTCAGTGTTGTCTCAGCCAACGTCCTGGTCTAACCATGCATGAACAGTAAGAGCAAAATGGGGTGGTGCTCCAGTATTAGTTAGTTAAGTTAAGCAAGGCCTTTATTTGTTACATATACATTACTGCATAGTGAAATTCTTTATTTGCATATCCCAGCATTGCTGGGGCCAGAGCTCAGGGACAGCCATGATACAGCGCCCTCTGGAGCAGAGAGGGTTAAGAGCCTTGATCAAGGGCCAAAATGGCAACCTGGTGGAGCAAGGGCTTGAACCGCTGATCTTCTGATCAGTAACTCCATGCCTTAACACTTTGAGCCACCACAAGGGGCACTTCAAGTTCTATAGCCATTAAATATTGCCTAGTTCATTTTTACCCACCCTGTAGATCTAGATTTCTTAAAAGCTGTAGATCTCTATTCAGAGTTGTCAACTTACATCTAAGACCTAATTTCAAAAGTAGTGTCAGTATTTTCACAAGCTTAAGCTGATTATCTTGACTCCCCATTCAGAATATGCAAAAAAACCTGGATGTAGTTCATGACTCAAATATCACCAGATGTTTCTTGGCTACATGTGTCCAAGAGTATCTAAACCTTGTTGCATTTCAGCCAAAAAAAAAAAGGGAGGGAATGCAGACTGAAGAAGAAAATATTTTTCAGTTTGCAGTGAAATATACTGTATTGTGAAGCAACATAAAAGCAAGAGACATTTAAAAAAAAAAGAGAACGCGAATGATGTATGAATGAGAAGCTCGTACTGACATATACTGGATGTCATATGTGAAAAGTTTGGTGACAAACCCACTGATTAGCATGCTAGCTGGAGTTTCTGACAGTTGCCATAGTAACATTCTCTCCGTCACCCACATCTGGATGGTGATCTGGAGTGATAGGTTTACTCCTGAAGCTCACCCACATCTGGATGGTGATCTGGAGTGATAGGTTTACTCCTGAAGCTCACCCACATCTGGATGGTGATCTAGAGTGATAGGTTTACTCCTGAGGCTGGCGACTGGTGTGTGTGGTGTGTATTTTGTCAAATACAGAGGTTAACAATACAGCTGAGTGGAGTCTTGTCATGCTTTTGTCTCACAGTCAGATTGCAGGGAAGGCAATTAGCCGGCAACACAAATATTTCCGCCACCCATTTAATTAGTCTAAATTGTGATGATTGCAGCTGTGGAGAGCGGTGATTGCATTTGCTGCTAAGTGCTGTGAGTTATTGTTCACTCTTGTGGATCAGGATATGGCTTTGTCTAAAACCACTCTACGCTTATTAGGGAAGGTACCACTATGACCACACTGATCATTGCTGATTCCATAGCCGCCTTGTATAGCACATACCAATTTCAGAAAAAGAAAAAAAAAAAGAAAGAAAATAGCGCCACTCATTGAGAGACCCAATGAGCTGTTTGTACATCGGGCTTGGATAAGTTTTTACAAACCCTAAGATCACAAACAATCAAATACAAAAAAGAATACATCAAAATTAAAATGTCGTGTTTTTAGCAAAAATTTTAAAGTTATAATACAATATTACTTCAAAGCTTATTTAAAACTTTATGGTTCAATATCATAGTCGCAATATTGTCAAATGGAACAGAGTAACTTCCAAGGTCTTGAAAAGACTGCTTAATAAAATGAACAAATTCCCATAACCCAAAGTTATCCAGACGAGGATAGGTTCCCTTTTGAGTCTGGAAACTCTCAAGGTTTCTTCTTTATTCTCTCTTTTTTCTTGGCCTCCTCTGTCACCTCTGGCTTGCTCATCAGGGAATTAAATCTACATTTCTATTTCAGTAAAGCTTCTTCAGGACATTGTCTGCTGCTAAAAGTCAATCTTCCCCCCAAAACAAACAAACAAAAAAAACATATATATATATATATATATGTTATATATAAAATGGAATTTACGTCTGCAATGGATGTTTATAGATATTTTTGGTACTCCTGCCCTCTATGCACTATCAGCTTCATTCTCCACACAATAGAGGAGAAATTGGATGGGGCGGATTAATAACCATTTTTAATCAAGCGTCATGGTTGAGCAGTTTAATGGAGTTGTGCATGGCTGGGTAAGTGCTGATAGGAATAGTTCTGTATAACTGGAGAAAGGCGTTGGTACTGAGAGTCTATCAGTCAAACTGGGCTGTAACCCCTTCACATTGGATCACTGTGGTGTCAATTTAAATGACCTGGCACCCAAAAAACAGTTCACCTTTTCACTCGGTCAAGACAGTAGCGGTATTATTTCAGGAAGTGCTTTTTAACTTATATTCTATGAATAAGCAATAAAACTTTTCAAACACTCCGCCAAGTTTTTTTTTTTTGTACTTTGCTTTGTATCTGGCCAGGTATACAACAATTACTGTACTACAGCCCCATTGCCGGCTTTGCATCTTACTTAATTTAGCCTTTCTGGTGAATTTCTCGGCAGTGGTGTGGTACTCGACAGTGTCAAGTCACAGACTGAAACAAGGCAATAGCTGCCAGAAGTTAATTACGTCACCTGCCATTCATCCGCCACCAAGACAACCACGGCCCGGGATGGATCGGCCGAGGTGATCGCTATTGGCCGTGACAGCTGCATGACTTCGTTTATTCTGATCTCTTAGGCTGGGTGATGTATGAGGCCACCCGGAGTAAAACTCTTGAGAGAACGATTTTCTGTCGCTGTGCTTTAAGGCAAGGCCACCGTGATCAACGCCAATCATTCCGTCATTCTCCAATAGCACTGGGCAGCTGACGTTGCTGCCATGGCATCGTGACACGTGTGGGATTATGGGATCTGTGAGTTTATGCACTGCTGTCAGCTAGCTTGGTGCTTGAGTGCTCACGCACAGCAGTGGATTTGCATAGTGAGAGGTGGGCTAAGCTGAGAGAGATTTAGAGGGAGCGCCATGGAAAGCAAAGAAGAGAAAGCTGAGATAAATCATAAGAGGAGAAAAGAGCAAGCTAATAACGGCATGGAATCTGCCAGTGAGGAAGTGCGGGCTTGGGGCTTAGAATAAGCCTAAACACATGGCAATGCATCAAAGGTCATGGCAGCCAAGGAGAGAAACAATGGATCGTTTCAAATCTGTATCATAAGTGCATGGTATAAACCTACAGTTAAGAATCATTTTGAGGTTAATCACTGTGGTGTATGGCCAGGTACTGTATGTTAAACTGTTTAACATGACCTTGTCTCATGACACGTCCACTGCTTTTGTATTATCCTTGTGTGTGTGTACAGTAAGTAACACTTTGTTATGTTTATGTTTTTATGTTTTTTTACACTGTAAGTATTAAAGTTATTTTTTTCTTTGCTTAGTTGGACTCTGTTTTTTTAAAATATTTTTTTCCTGTTAAAAAATAAATAACAAAGAACAAATTATCAAAGACTGAGCCGTCATTTGCCCTTTAACTTCACACGTGTTCCCCTTTACCAAGCTTGTTCTATTATATGGACGCTATTCTGATTTAACTCTATTTATTTGCATTACCTACGTAGTCTAGCCTGTTTGTTAATCACGCTAAACATTGCAACAAATTTTGAAAGAATTAAACAACAAATCCAAACTTGTATCTAATACCTGGATATATATATTTTTTTTATGTATTTTAGTGTATTTTGATCTGTGGTCAATTAACTTACCTTCTTATACTAATGCTGTCAGATTAAGAACTCAAATGTGAAAAAATTAAATCTAGCTAGAGCTGCATGATTAATGGTGACCACAAAATCACAATGTGACAACAGTCATGTTTAAAATTTAGTATCCACTTATCATTTCCATTTTCATAATTTAAAAATATTCTGACAAGTGGAAAGCATTTAAGACAAGTGCCAGGAGTCTCAGGAGTCGACATCCCAGAAAGAAAAATACAAAAAAACAAAGAGGTAAATCTTAGACCCTACAGGCCTCACTGAGCATGATGAATGTTAAAATCCATGACAGCACAATTAGAAGAAGACTGAACAAGTATGGTTTGCTAGAAAGGGTTGGCCAGGAGAAAAAGTTCCATGTTCTTTTTTCTGTCTAAAAAGAACATGGAACAACAACTGAGGTTCACAAAACTGCATCTGAACAAACAGGGCCTTAATGCCTCGTGCCATGTCTGGCGAAAACCAAACAGCATTTCAATAAAAACACCTCATACCCACTGTCAAGCACAGCGGTGGAGGGGTGATGATTTGTCCTTGTTTTGCATCAGAGGACCTGGGCATCTTGCAGTCATTAAGTTGACAGTGAACTCCTCTATATACCCGAGTATTCTAGAGGCAAATGTAAGGCCATCTGTCTGACAGCTAAAACCTGGACAAAATTGGGTCCTGCAAAAGGACAATGATACAAAACACGCTAGATGGTTTTGAAATGGCCTAGTCAAAGTCCAGACCTAAACCCAATTGAAATATTCATCCTTAAGAGAGCTATGCATAAGCGACTGCCCCAAAAATCTCAATGAACTTAAGCTACTTTGTAAGGAAGAATGGACCAAAATTCCTCCACAACAACGTGAGAGACTGAAGTCAAATTATTGCTGCTAAAGATGGATCTACAAGTTATTGAATTATGGGGGTACTTAGTATTGGCACTATGATCAGATGATTTTTATTATGTTTTTACAGAAAGAAAAACATATAATTAACAGGGGGGTATTTATCGAGGTTAACTGTTACGTGGTGCGGTATGGAGAGCTGCACCACAAGATGTAATAGTTTTTATAAGAGCCCTAACGCAGGGCTTTAGAGGGGGTAAATGAAACAGGAGATTAGGGAGAGTGCTTATGACATGCACAGGAAGACCTTTCCGTTTGGGGATAGTGTGGAATTATTAATTTGAAACTTGAAAGGAAATAAAAGAAAAGTGGAAACAAAATAAACAGAGCTCTGCCATCTACGCGAGAACATAAAAGGGATCTGGAAAACTAAAACCTCTCGGGCCCTTCGCCCTTACCGAGGATTTATAGGAGAGATAGAGAGAGAGAGAGAGAGAGAGAGAGTTTTGTCTGATATCTTACTGGTGCTACTTAAATCAGGACCCTTAAATAGACACGCCACCAGGTGTGTCGCGTCCAGTCTGATTGCCTTACGGCAGCGTTGCCTGGCAACCGCGTGTCTATGTGACCACAACTCTGCCTGTTCAGAACTCCGCGGAGTAGCAGCCTGCGGCTCCGCCCCTCGCGAGACCCGCATTGTTACAGTAACAGCAAATAATAGCACAAATAATAACAATAATGGGATGGTCAAAAGTTATTTACAAAGAAAAAAAATTTATTCTTAATTTATTGACTATTTATTGACCTGTGCAAATATTATCTACAATAAATTGCAATTAGATAATTGCACAGGTCCATAATGCGCTTTCGATTTATTTTTATGCGATTAATTGTGCATCACTAATTCCAGGAGAGAGAGAGAGAGAGAGAGAGAGAGAGAGACATAGAGAAAAAAAATGACATATTGTCAAGCCCTATCTATTCCAGAAATGATGAGCCAGTATAAAAAATTCATTTCCTTAATCTGACCCGAAATGTGTACAAACATCCTTGCCAGATGACACTATCTGTCCATCCTAAATGAATATTGACTTTGCTTCATCAGCATGGCCTTCAGATACAAAAGATAAATCAGATATGTCGTCTCTCTAAATCGATCAGCATAAAAACACACTTCTACACGGAATACTATCAATTTAGATTTTTGGCACAGATAACACACACTCACTTAAGACACAAACATGCAAGACTCTGTGGACTTGACTTGATGTAAGTAAATACCATACAAGTGGAAACTTGTATGTTGTGCTCACATAAAAGCATTAAGTGATAGTGAACTAAAATGTACATTGTGCATAAATCTATATCAACATTTGGACTTCATTTAAAGGTCTCAAGACCGCATATTTTGTAATGAGATTAGAATTTTTAAACATTATATAACTGTAGCTGAAAATCACTAAATCCAAACATCCATCAATCAGTCTGTTTACAAGTGAAATGATTAACTGGTTCTCAATTTGCCATTTATATTAGTTCATGATAGCTTCTCGAGATATGCCAATGACTTCTTGGACTGGCGGGGGAAAAAACTATGCTGGGTTAGTCCCGTCTTGTGCAAGGAGCTACACTGTAAACTGAAGATGATGAGATCCCAGGAGAAAGAAAAAGTTCCTTTTATACCTCACTGCAGACAAAAAAGATCATAAAAAGACTAACTTCACCATGGACTTGTTCAGTCTGACAGTGTGAACAAGTCTCTAAATGATTCTTGAACTCTGCCAGGATGCATCACTAGCAACCAGCAGTAACATTAATGCCATTCCCAGAACAGCAGATTTCTGTCATTAAGACTTATGACAGTGCACGAACACACCCACGCCAGAGTAATAGAGAGCCTCAGTCCTACAGTGTATTTGGTTGTGCCTATTGAAGACGGACTCAACAGACAGGCCCTGTGATTGCTTTGGGCCAAGCTGATGAAAGAGAGACACTTTGGAAGAGTGAGACAGTGGCTCTTTTACAGCCCGTCCCACTTCCTTCACAGTTTAGCGTGGGCCATGGCCTTTGTGTCTCCCACACTGGGTGCCTGGTTGAAAGCCTCGAGTGTTTGTGTTTTGCTGCCCATCTGTCAGGTGGCTCATCTCCTTACTAAGCTCCATTCAGAACAGCTTAAAAACACACCTGCAACATTTTGGTGTAGTTTACGGAATAACAAATGGATGGATAACAAACAGATGAATAAAAATTTTAAATGCTTTAAACTGTTAAAGACAAATGTATATGAAGATATTTTTAAAAACTCATCAGCTCCTTACTGAGCGCTTGTTTCACACTCAAAGGACTGTACAGTATATGAACTCCTGCTGCCTGACATGATGCCGATGGCTGATCGTGACACACTTCTGTTGCTGGGGCTCCTGCCACCTTCCAGTATGACGCTTCCTGATGCTCTACTTCTCCTCGCAGCTTTTTACACTTGTGACTCATTTTCTGCTGCTGCGGAGGGTCCCACATGGTTACCCTAAAGATTTGCACTTCTCGAAAACAGTTTACACCCAAACTCACGCTTGCTTCAGCGAGTAATGTCACCTTGTACATTAAAAACCGCTACTATAATCATAAAGGTGTCTCGTGCTTAACCCAGGCTGATTATTTACAATATTCGCATCCTTTCTATACACTTCATAGTGTTTGACATTACAGTACAGCTGTAGAAGAGTAATGGTTTATTAGCTCTCACCTTCTGACTTGCAAGGTTGGTTTCCCATATTTTTCAGGTTGTTTATTTAGCAAAATATTCCAGCTTTTTGACTATCAATCTATCAATATCTATACAAATAAAGATCGATTTGAACTGAAGCCTCCAGGTTCTGCCAGTGCCTTGCCAGAGTCAATACATGTGATTAAACGGAGCTCTCACTTTCAGGAGGCTTTCCTCGCCATATTCAATTAGTTTCCTTCCTCTTCCATTAATCCAGCTCACCCTGCCTTTGAAGAGATCTTGCACTCTCCTTTCCGCAGACGATCAGGCTTCAAATGACTAGCCATGCCTGCGACCAACTCGAAAGTAATTATGTCCTGTCCTTGTCCTTGTTTTCCTACGTCCTAAGTTTTGACATACCTTAAACTCAGCTAGAGACAGATAAACAATGCGAGCCATTTGAACACAAAGTGCTGTGCTGATAAACGTGCAGCGAAGATCCCGCAGCAGCTTCTGACAAAATGAATCATCACATTCTGCTCTTGCACCTTGCTTTTATCAGTACCTCCGGTATAGCTCATTTTTAGTGTACATCTTATCTTTCTCATAGTTCCAACATTGGTAAACATAAATCTTCTTCTGCCCTTGTCACATAAGGTCTACCTTAGAAGTACCTTTTAGAAAAATTTAGCTTGGGAAAAAAAATCTGAACTTCTATTACTTTTAAACCCTCAGGAAATGTTTGCATCCTTTTTCCCCTGAAACCCTGATTTACTTTTCTTTTTAAATGCTTCTACTGTATATTGGCATAGCAAAGCCCTAAATAAACTCAAAGACCCTGATGTAAAGCCTGTGGGTGGAGTGTGCACTGAATCCTCTTTATGGTTCCTGATTTTTTTTGTACCAGGCAGTTTATAGTGTGGTGTTGTTGATCAATCAATAGCCACAATCACATGCTGCAGTCTGTGAAAAGGACTGGTTTATTTGTGTCTCATGCACACAAATCAGCCATAACATTGAAATGCAAAACATTACGCCCTGCAATATGTAGGTTCCCCTTGTGCCCCTTGGGGCATGGCTCTGCAGGATCTCTGAGATTGTGGTGTGGTGTCGGAGGTTAACGGTGGATCCTTTGGATGCTGTGGCTTTCACTGTAGATGTATTGTACTTGTTTGTCCAGTGCATTCCATGGATGCTTGGACAGATTGAGATCTAGGGAACTCAGCCAGAACAACTAAGTCCCATATGCGGCAGGCTGTGATGCACTGGGTGTCCTGATACCTTTCTGATATCATAACCAGCCTTGACTCTTTTCAGCAAGTTGTGCTACAATGGATTTTCTGTGGGATTGGACTGGATGGACTGGCCTTTGGTCACTGAAGCCTTGGGTGCCCATCATCCTGTCACCAGTTTTCTGGTATATGATTAATAATCAATGTTATTTAATTCACCTGGCGGTGGTGTTACAGTAGTGATCTGTGTATGTTAATATACCCACTTTAAAAAAAAAATCAACAGTTTTGAACAGGTTTCTCGTTTTCTTGTCTTTTCCTACATAAAACTGCACACATTATTAGAGCCGCTGGCTAACTGAGTCAAAACTATGTTTCGCTAAACACCAGGCACCTGGGTGGTTTTTATTTTTTTGGTTAGTTTTTTTTCCCGCTCTTACTCACCCACTTTAACTAATATGTTGGGAACAAAAGGTACTCCATGATCAGCGATGGGAAGCTGTTGGGACTGTAAAAGCATTGGAACCTGAAGGCATTTGGTTATTTAATAGTTGCTCAGGTTTGCTCACGAGTTAAAATATGGAAGTAAGGGGAATGAAGAGGGAGTTGCTATTTGCTGACTCCATGCCTCATACATCTGCTCTCTCTCTCTCTCTCTCTCTCTCTAATCCACCTGAAGCCAAGCAGTCACTCTAAGAAGATAAAGAAATTGCTCCTAGCACCAAAGCAAAGTCAAAACTACACCAAAAGCGCTTACATTTCAATACAGCAGAAACTCTCTGAGTTTTTCAAAATGCTAAACATATTTTAAAAACCGACAAATATGTTGATATAATTCTACATGGCTTAAATATCTAATAAAGTTCTTTATAGTAAAAAATAAAAGCTTAATTCTTTAAAATAAATTCATCCTCAACATTACACAATAGTAACTGAGACTCTATAATTGCCTCTATAATATTTCTCTCTCATAAACAAATCATGAGTGAAAATAAACATTATATTTATAAAGAAGATAACTGCAATATAGAGCATATAAAATTTGCGAAGACTGTATTTGTAGACACTGTTTACCTATAAACATAAATTTATTGCCATTGGTTTTATAGGTGGTTATTCTGACTAAGTGAGCAGCTGAGGATTGTTTCTGCTCCAGCTACAGTAATGAACGAAACTCACACATTTGTTCGCACATCAGCTGAAAGCAGATTAGTACTGGATTGAGTGCTCCAGTGTAGACTTGTGGGATAACTACTATAACAGTGCTACTTTTAGAAAGCTCGTTCTAACAGCACTAGCATGAAGACACAAAACATCTGTGTGATGCCAATGTTGGTCTTTTTTTTCAGCATTGATTTCCTGACTGTTTTGCTCTTAAATAAGTAGCAGGGATTTTCTGCACTAATTATTACCAAACAGACAAATTGTGGTTAACTATCATCCATGATAATTGCATTTTTAATTTACTTTCAGTCTGTAATTTGTTCAAATTAGTTGCAATTTCAAAGTGACCTCATCAGTCAATACCACAATATCACCAGAAAAAAGAATGAGAGATTTTATCTTCACATGAAACATCTGATGATTAACATGTGGAAACTTGTATGTTGTGCTCACATAAAAGCGTTAAGTGATAGTGAACTAAAATGTACATTGTGCATAAATCTATATCAACATTTGGACTTCATTTAAAGGTTTAACTTCAGACAAATAACTAAGGACTGGAAAGATTTTATTAAATGCAATGGGGGAAATGCAATTATGGTGCAATACAGGGGACAAAATGGATGAGGTGCCAACCTATCATGGGTAACAAGCACACCAGCCCAATCATACACTATGGGTAATTTGGAAAAGTCAATCAGGCTACACTGCATGTCTTTGGACTTTGGGGAAAACACGCACACAGAGTACACAGAAGAAACCCATCAAGCACATGGAAAACATTCAAACCTCCAACCCTGAGGTCCACCGTACAAATTATCACAGTAATGCAAAAAGATTTTAATGATTATATTTTAATGTAAAATAATCATGGCGTCATGGTGGCTTAGTGGTTAGCACTGTCACCCTGCATCTCCAGGATCCGGGTTCGGGCTCTGTGTGTCTGGAGTTTGCTTGTTTTTCCCATGCTTGGTGGGTTTCCTTTGGTTACTCCAGTTTCCTCGCACAGCCCAAAGACACGCAAATTCGGCTAATTAGAATTCCCAAAATTACCCGTAGTGTGTGTATATGTCTGTGCCGTGTGAGGATCTGGCACCCTGTCTGAGATGTAACCCCGCCTTGTGCCCTAAATCTCCTAGGATAGGCTCCAGGCCCGCCGCGACCATGTATACAGGATAAAGCGGTATAGATGATGAGTGTAATGTAAGCAAAGTAACTCAAAAGCTGTAAAGGTTTTATTGTTTCTCTATCCGAAGTATGCACATAAGTGTTTGTACCTGTGTTTAAAATAGTTCTAAAGTTTTAGGGCCTTTCACAAATTGGCAGTGCTATTTACTGCTCAAATAGAGAGAAGCTCTGGGGTAGACTCAGAGGGCAGAAGAAATCTCCACTTGTCACATGTGACAACAGCGAGAACAGACATTATCACCAGCAATTTATCACCAGCTGAGCTGGTGCGAACGCTGTACTGCTCGCAACCATTCTGCAGTTCTCGCTTCTGTAACTCCTCAACCCTGCTGCTTTATCCTTCCAGCAACAGACAAAGTGTCTTTACTAAGACATTTTTAAAGCTTTCTGTTGTAGTTAAAGTTATTAACTGGGACAGAAATGCTGATACTAATTCAGCACACGAGGTCACTTTCAGTTGGAAGCTCGCAATTTATATGATGCACAGCACAATCATGTAACGTACTGCAGTGCCTGAAGGGAAAAGTTGTGGGAAGTTTTGCATTACTCGGGCAGGTTCAGCACCACGGTTAATAGTACATCAGCGTAAAAAAAAAAAATTATGTTTCCGTGTGCCAATGTTCTCTAAAGAGAGGGGAAAAAATGAAGATGACCTTGGGTGAAACGGACCGTCCTTCAGCCACATGTACCAAGGAGATAAGGATGTACTGCTGATGCTCACCTCTTCTTCAAACAATGGCTACGAGCACTGACAAAGTGAGTCACGGATGCACAGGCCATTTACATCACAGAGAGGGAGGAGGATGATGAATCTGCAAGGATTTTCACAGAACGGCTGCGACAGACCCTGAAGGTTCTCGCTGAATGACTTTGTTCAGTGTCTCGCCAGGAAGCCAGCTCTTATCTTAGGCGCCCTGCTGCGGTTCTGTGCCTTTGACAGCTTCTATCAGAACATGCCCTAATGTTTATGTTCCTTGTCATTTTCCGTTATCATTGTGTGCATGTTTCTTTTTTTTGCACTTTGCAAATGAATGATTCTTCTAGAATTCATCTCTGCCAAGATACTCTGGACCCCAGTGGCTGAAAGTACAAAATGCAAAGCTTTTTACAGCTGTTACAAATCAATGACACTGGAGACTCCTCCTAAAACGGCTAAATAATTATTGTATAGAATAATTCTCTCCTCACAAAACACTTAAACAGGTACACAACTTTTTAAAAGAAATTTGGTTTGTTGAAACCAGGAGGTTTCCCATTAGGAGGAGCGTGTAAGGTTTTTCTATAGTATATAGTGTTCTTTCAGTCTATTTTAGGGACTATCTCCAGAATAAATACAAATGGTCTGTTTAATTTTCCAGCTATTTTATGGAGTGTAAACATAGTTAAAATTAATTTGCTTTAGCTGTAGGGTTTAACGTGCTTTATATTTTAAATCCAAGATCCACTGCAAGGATAATTCTCACTCACATATCGTCTAAACCGCTTTATCCTGTGTACAGGGTCGCAGGGGACCTGGAGCCTATCCCAGGAGACTTAGGGCACGAGTACCCTGGATGGGGTTCTATTCCATCGCAGGGCACACACACTCACTCATTCACACACTACGGGCAATTTAAGAACGCCTAATCTGCATATCTTTGGACTGTGGTAGGAAAACCATCAAACACAGGTAGAACATGCAAATTCTATGCACACAGAGGCAGGAATCGAACCTGGCCTGGACTTGAACCCGGACCTTAGACGGTTTATAAGCACAAAACCAAAAGTCTGCCCACAGTTAAATTATTTTTGAGGCACATCATTTCTATTAACATATTGCAATCAGCCATAACATCAATACCACCATGAGGAGAACTGAAAAACATAGATCACCAGCTATACACCAGCAATCACATGATCATAGGCACCCAAGACTTGACCCAAGGGAACAAAGTCCAGCCCGTCTAGTTTGATCCCACAGAAAAGCCAATGCAGCAAAAATCGCCAAAAAAGTAAACCCAAAGGGTCCACAACTAGCTTCCTGGCTTTAGACATCCGTTACTTCAAATCCAAAGATGGCTTCTTATGCACTGTAACAGCAAAGCAGTGATGTGAGTATAATATTCATAGCAAAGGTCCAATGGTATCTGTTTTGACACAAGTGGTCAGTTCTGGAATGTTGAACCTACAATACTGTATATAGGGCATGTGGATAAAAACATGCTTACACAGACATCTGACCTTTACACGTCTAAGGCCATCCGCCATGGATAACAATCTTCTCACAGCAGGATTCAGAAAACACTACAGCTTATACAGATCTTATTACTGTATGTGTAATTCCCTCTGGTGTGAGTGTACATACCACAAATCAGGCTGTTTTCTTTACTGAGGTTGTTTTAAAAGGTCCTTTTATTTGCAGTGTCTTTATAAGAACTAAAGGTAAACAAATGAATAGAAGTCGATTTGTTCCCATAAAAATGTGATACATTTGGGACTTCTTTACTCTTCAATGATTTGTTTAAGGCACTGAAGAAGATGTTACATTCTGGTCTTAGGCAAGAATTTTTTTTTTTTTTTTTGGTAAATGTTAACAACTACTGTATGCCTTTTAATCTTATTGCATTGTAGAGCACACAAAGTGTTTATACAGTACATCAATCTGCTGATACTGAATCATGTCTGTACACTATCTACACAGTAATCCTAAGGTAAGCGGCACTTCAGTGTAAATCATAAGCACTGAATAAGGTCCAATAAGGTTGGTGTAATTTTTTCCTGAATTACATGTAGTAATCTGGGAGAGGCTATTTCTTGGTGTTTATAGTTGTTTGATTAATCCTCCCATCCTCCCATACTTTAGTAGCAGCTCATAGTAAGAGGTAAAATATGAACTCCACAAAAGTGCAGTGTTCTGTATGACCTTTACCTGTCAGCATAGAGAAATTCTACATCCTGAGCCTAAGCTAAAAAGCCTAGGTGTTTCCTTTAAAAAAGCTATATCTTTATAATGCAGGATTGGACTATTCGAACAATAAAGTTATAACTCAATATCTGGGTTCTCCGGTTTCCTCCCACAGTCCAAAGACATGCAGAACGACATTTCCAAAGTGTAAGATTGAGGAAAGGACAGAGAGGAAAAGAAGGAAGATGGAACACTCCGTGCACGTGTACTGTTTACTATAACGCTGTGACCATGTGTGTGTGTGTGTGTGTAAAATGCATTTTTTAAAAATTTTGTGTCCAAGTGACAATTCTTTAGTAGCTGTACTGCAACAACGGTCCTCGTGAAGAAATAAAAAGTTAAAAAGGCTGTAGAAGTGCCAGAGATTAATCTGTTTAACCACTATGACAATGTCACATTTCTGCTAGGGAAAAGCAAGTGTCATTAGAGAGGTTCCTTGTTAAAGAAGTTTGCAGACAGAGCGGTGATTTCCCGTTAGTGTGCGCGTGTCTTTGTGTGTGTGAAAGTCATCCTACACAGTAGCCCCCACTCCTCATCTCCTGTCGCGTTTTACTTTTTAAAAGTAAAGTGCAGGTTAATTTGTTTTATTTTTGCTTTATATTTTGTATTAATACATTTTATATGAATATTTTTGGGTTGTAGAACGAATCAACAGAGTTTCCATTATTACTTATGGAGAAATTTGCTTTTATATACAAGCACACTTCAGGGACAAATTATGCTTGCAATCCAAGGTTTAATTGTACTTCCTGAACAGATTCTACGTGAACCAAAATTAGAAATATGCCTCTTCTCCATTTCTTACTCTAATCACACATAATGGTGACTGTTTTCCTGTTCAAGTATCTTAGTTGCTGAGAGGCCCTGACAGAAACTTGTATTATGTTTAAACTGTTTTTTTCAATCCATGTTCAATGTCACCATTTTCTGATAGAGCATTCTCTGTGCAGTGGATTGGAAATAACTTCCTAGACCCGTCCTTGAGTGGACATCATGTAACACAAAGCTATAGTGACTACATTTGTTCATGTGGAAAGTACACAGATTTCGAACAATGAGTAAGCCCTCCTTATTAATATTCATGAAGCATGTGTGCGCCTTGATTACACAGAGTGCCTCTTACTGTGTAAGTTTTCTGCATTTTAATCAGCATTAATGTCAGATTAAGTGTAGTCTTAAGGTGGCTTCTCAGTGAACACATTAAACCAATGTCAGTAAACAGAAGACTTTCAGAACAGTATGATTTGGTGGTGTGAAATTATATGTGGCAGTTGGGCAACGTGGCTTAAAACTACTCTCTACTCTTTAAAGTCCAAATTAGTTTGGGATTTGGCCAATAGTGGACAGGCTCTGCAATGTGACTAACCAGATTACTGCTGCACTTTTGGGAAGCGGAAGGGAGTAGCTCTGAAAATTGTGGCGCTGCAGCAGGAGAAAGTGTTTGGTTCATTGAGCTTTAGCTGATAATAGCACCACAAGGGAATCCACTCTGAGTGCTCTAAATGGTTTTTATTTATTTATAATACAACAGGAGAGGACAAATCAGTACTCCAGACACTCATGACAAGAAGATTATGTATATAGGCTATTTTTCAACTTGCTGGTTACTCGTTGAAAAAGTAGGTTCAACAACCCAAAAAGAGAAATACAACCTATTACATCCTACTTGCAAAATAAACGTTTTCTTTTGTATCAATGTACATCACAGCAATGTAATGCGAACCTAAATGCTGCAACTATCGTATACCGGAAGTTTCCACATCATATCCTGTTGCACTATATACAGTACCTGCATGCACATTCAGCCTGATGTAGTGCTAGGCATAAATCATCTAGCGGATCTTATTAACATTAGAGATGCATATTACCTTATACATAGGACGCATTTATGTCAATTGTCTTCTTGTTTACATTTACGGCATTTGGCAGACACGCTTATCCACACGCTTAAAAAACTTACATTTTTATCTCATTATACATGGTACATGGGTTAAGGGTTTTGCTCATGGGCCTAACCGTCGTAACGTGGTGGTGCCGGGGTTTGAACCTGCGTCCTTCCAATTAGTAGTCCAACACCAACCACTGAGCGATCTTGTAGTTCTTTTTTCCCCACCGATTTTCTCCCTAATTTAGTCGTGTCCAAGTCCTCCCTGTCACTAGGGGGCTCCCACATTAAGCAACTACTACCACTCAGTCGGGAGTGCCGAAGAACCACGTGACTCCAGCATCTTTTCGAACTGCTCACTCACACACCGTTGGGGGTGAAGTAACACACTCGGAGGACACTCCGCTCCTTTCGCTTGCATGAGCTCACAGACGCCCCTGGGCTGTAGAACCGTGATTAATGTGGGAGCACTAAGTACCTCAAATCCCGCCCCTCTGAGAGAGCTCAGCCAATCAGCTCTCTCTAGACCACCGGCTGCAAGAGGTTACAGCATCACCCGGGAATCGAACTCGCAATCTCCGGATGATAGGTCGAGCACTTTACCACTGTGCCACTGAGATCTTGTACATAGATCTTGTAGTTCCTATGACCATATGTTCTTATGACCATTTTGTAGGCTCACCAAAACATCCCTGAACCCTGAGGCATGCCATTACAAGACCTCTGAATATATGCTGTGGGATCTGAAACCAGGCCATCGGCAGCAGATCTGTAAAAGTGCTGTAAGTTATGAGGTGTTGCTAGATTGGATTGGGATTTTGGAAATTTGGAAGCCAGATCAACAACCTAGAATGCTTTAGCTAACCCCCTATAGCACTGAGTGTTACCTTTGTTTCATAGCCAACATTATTTTCAGTGATTTGCATCTGCTTTCCTGTGGGGTTGAACCAGACAGGCTGATCTTTGCTCCCCACAGGCATAAATCCTTGGGTTCTCTCGATCCTGTCACTGGTATGTAATAGATAGTCAGTGTTAATGTAATATGGTGTTAACGTTATGGCTGATCAGTGTACATAATAATGCAAAAATCATTTTAGGACACATAGAGAAGATGTGTGTTTTTATACTACTTGCCATCTGTCTTATTTCCCCCTTACAAATCTGGCAACCCTGGGGACAGCACATTCATTTTGAACATATGCCTCATTAATTTCCCTACATCTACAGCAACGCATGACTTTGTTTACAGTTTTCCGGAAGACTCCGAAAGTGAGATAGTTTAACTTTATACTTTTTATACATTTCTGTACAGATGAACGCTGTACATATTTCACAGTGCGCCCACTCATGTACGTCTGGTCCTTAGACTAAGAGCAGCTCATGGTCGTGTGCATATTAGCAGTACTGTTTGTATATCTTCAGAGTAGCACCAGTGTTTGGATTCTGAGCTAACACATGGCACACATCCAGCCTTCATTTCCTATCCAGGCAGTTTCAAGCGGCAATACACACATACATGATAAATAATGTCCAGCCCTGTCCATCCTCAGGAGATAACATCTGCTGCTCGCTGAGGATACAACATAATGATTTTACTGCTGCCATGTTTGAGATTCCAAGTGACCACTGTGCAAAGCCTCGAATACATTCCGCTAGCTTGAAAATGTGTAGCTCGCCCCCATTTCATAATCCATTACAAAAAGGGCTACTGAGACCTTCCTTGCTTTTAAATCTTAAGAACATATGAAGGCACATCATCAGATTTGATTACCAGTTTATGTTAATCATCACTGCAATGGCTTCAGGCAAGGATATGTGGGATCAGTCAGATCATATGGTCGGTTGCCAGATCATCTGGAGGGAGATCGATTTTAATAGAGTTATCCTCAACATTGCGTCTACGTGATTGGATGTATCCTTTCATCTGCTTTCAGTCGCTGCCAAGAAGGACGAGGTATTAATAGTAAGTACTTATTTAGCTGTCGTATCCAAGAAGGAGTAGCTTATTTACACTAATAACCAACATACAGTACATAGCATTATATAAGCTATGTACAGAGAATGTCGCTCTAATGTGGTGAATTACGATTAGGCCGGAATAAAGAGGACACATTTACAGACAAATATGACCTGGAGATTCTAAGGCCATGACCTTTAAAGGGCTTTGTATTGACTGGATGCTAGAACAAGTGAGTCACTGTCATAGATGTAGCCTGAAGTGAAACTGGAGCCAAGTTCAAGATTGTCCACAAAAGAAGACGGGAATAGGGACAGAGATGGAGAAAGAAGCTGACAAAGAAAAAAAAGCCCAAGTGTTATAAGAGAACAAAAAGATCATCCATACAAACAAATATAGGACTCTATTGGGCAGATTAAGAAAAGCCATTATATTCAAATGTGCCACCATGCTTGTTCAGCGAGCCGTCCAACCTTCATGCAAATAAATACTTTCCGTTATGTTTCGCCAGCACATTTTCAATACCTGATATTATTTAGTCTGTTTGTTTTATAGCGTTTCTATGAAACAAGGACAATTTTGCCCAGATGTCTCATCATAGTGTTTTTCGAGATCATATTGTTAAAGCTTCAGCATAAAATCTGTATGGAACACTCACAAGAGCAAAGTAGGACATGGTGAGTGATTATGCATAACTCTTCCAACAACATAATGAAGGCGGCAAAGCTGTCTCCGGGCCGGGCCCAGGCATTGATTATGTCTACAGAACCATGTCCCTGCAAAACATGAATCTGAAATGTCTCGCTGATTGTTTGTTAATGTCGTGAATAAAGAATGGGTCAGGTCTACACCTAGCAAAACACATCACACAAAGTCCAAAGCTTATTATTTCAATTCTATTATTTAATTTTATAACATATTACACCACAGTACGATGGATTTCTCACTTCTTTCTGAATGGTCAGAAAGTGGTGATTATATTTGTGAAACGGCATACCTTGCAGAGTAGCTCCAGTTGGATTAATTAACACACTCATTCGAATATGTGATCAAGGACAATCTGATCATTTGAATCATACATATTTTTTCACACATTTCATACTCATTTGCCTAATTTTCTTTTCATTACTGTATGTAAACCTGCTTTTACCACTGTTAAAATCGCAATGCAAATAAAATTTTATTGAATTTAATTAATGTTATAAGGAAGTCCATATAAAGATATTAATTAATAGCAAAAAGTTAATGATCTGGTGAGGTATGTGAAGAAATGTTTATTAGTTTTTTTCCTTTTGGAAGATTCTTGGTAGGAATTTATGGTCTTACTGTAAGCACCACTGTTTTGAAACTGTCAAAGGCCAGTCTGGTTATTTACATTCTTAGCCACTTAGGGACGTCTTGATTTTTGCTTATTTGGCAACATGGCGAGTTACATTTTGGTTTTAGGAAACAGAAAAATGAGGGAATGACAATTAGTAGCTGCTAGAACACTGTTTTGCAAGAATTTCACCAAAATGTAACGTAATTATACAACATTTAGTTCCGACCGAGAGAAATCTGATTGGCTGAGAGGACTTCCAGCAGTGGTGATAATGGACGGTAACAGCACTGGGACATATGTATCAGTCTGTGTCACAGGTGTTCTACCATTGTTAATTAAACTGTCGATTGCAACATGGGTGAAAGTAGTTCTGGTGGTTCTAGTAGTACTTGGTGTGTGGATCAAGGGATAGTCCACCCTAGCGCACTAGCATTCCATTTAACCCTATTTGGGATTCAACAGAGGTGATATTCTTAAGTGGAATAAGTGGAAATATAAAGAGATATATTCATGAGATACACAGGACTGTCCACCACCTCCATGGCTTATTCTCCTCACATTTGGCTTCATAGTACTGGTAAGATGTTAACACTACTAGTCGGTTGCTAACTTTCATTCTCCAGCTCCGCCAGTTGCGGTTAATTAGTTCCACCAGGCACAGAAGGAAAAATATTGGCGGAACAAAATACCTGGTTGAGTAAACACACAAACCATAATTTGTTAATTATAAATGTTGTTTGTGGAACTGTTGTATGAAAGCAATATCACACTTGAGATTATCACACATGCTGTTGTGCTGGATATCAGCATGGCTCAGGCATTTTCATAGACTCACTATATTATTCGTAAAACTGTCTTGATTTACTACTTTCAGAGTTCATGAGTCCAACTTGACCTACTGTATATAAACACTGTACAGGTTCTATTTAACACTCTGGTGTGTGTATTTGTCGGAAAGCCTCCCATCAGATAAATAATTATCCTGGATTTGCAAGCGCATTTTAAATCCAATCCATTGATTTCTTGTAATTGGCTGCTGATCTTAGAGCAGTTTAATTTTAAGGTAGGGCATGCAGCTTAAGGAGTGCACTTACTCTTCACTGAAAAAAAAAAATTAGTGGATGAGTCATTAGAACGTTTGTCATTAAGCTGTCCCCACTCAAGAGCTTAATGAACTCAAAAAGCCACAGGCCACAGTCGAGCAATTCAGCTAATCCACAAGAGTCTCTACGGATGTGACAGCCAGTGTCGACAAAGTCTCTGTCCTCACCGCTGTGGGAATGATGGTGATAAAATCTGGCACACAATTAACACTTTCCCTTGCTGCTACGCACTTCTCTTGAAAGCCCATAAGAAAGACATTTGCTCTTGTGAAATCCCTTATTTACAAATCACCACTTTACATGAGTTCTCTGTATTACTCCCAGCTTCACGAGATGCGCAGATATGTCTTAACACCGCTTTATTAGTTCTTAAAAAGTACTTGGGGGTACTGTATGTTCGTTTTTTAAAGAACATTACATTAGGCTACATTAAATTTCAATCGCAAGGCGCTCATTACTTTTAATAATTTAGCAGGCCCGAATCGCTGACCTTGGCAATGTACGCCAGCAATGCGAAAGCTGGGCTCGCGGTGTGTCCTTGCTTTATTTCTATTATGCTTCCTACTGCAGGTCTTCATGGTGACTTCCCACCTTAAATCAATCTACACAAGATACACTAGAGCGCAACAGAGTTCAGAGTTGGTGAGTCAACACACAGTCGAGAGACGACTGAATAAAAACAGGCCATGCTTATGCCCCGAGGCGTGCTCCAAAATTGCCCTTGTGATATTTCTCAGAAATGCTGAAGAATTCCAAAAACATAAGTTATAAAGTATGGCTGAAATAGCTTACTGCATAAAACAAAAATCTAAAAATATTATTGTCCTGGTATTAAAAGAACACATGCTAGAAATGGAAATTCACTAATGTATTTACAACTGCTTTACACTGGTACGGGTCAAATGGGTACAAAGTGTATCATTACAACACTTAGCGCAAAGTAGGAGAATTGTCCCTGGATGGAACACCAGTTCAATGAAGGGCATCATGCTAATTTGAGAGAAATGAAGACAAGTAGAACATGCAAAACTCAGAAAAGAACTTGAGCTCAGAATCGAATCCAAGACCCACACAAAAGGGATGAGAAAAAAAAAATCATCAAAAGAAAAAAATCAAAAGAGAATATCCGTTGCAACTTTTCCCTTGGTTTATAAATAATTGTGTGGCTCAAAATAAGGCTTTGACCATCAGACACTGATTTTTTAGTTTGCTGAAAGAATCTTCATATCAGGTTTTTACCAAGTTTTAGCTCCTGTCTACACACTTAAAAGACCATGTATGTATATATGAAAGTATATATTGTTTAAGGGCCTTTAGCTTTAATACTTTATTCATGGATCATGTGTAAAAACGATTCCTCATTCAAATTTGAGCTCCATCGGGAAAAAAATCCATAGATGTCCAGATCGTCAGCTGACTTCATTTTATTGCCCCATAACGTTGTGGAGCCTAGACCTGACCAACTGAAGCAGCCCCAGATCATAACACTGTCTCCCGAGGCTTGTACAGGGGGCGCTATGGGTGAGGTGTAGCTCATGAAGTGATGCCTGTTACTCACCTCACGAACTCATCATGCTGCAATAGGGTAAATCAGGACTCATCAGACCACATGACCTTTTCCTTTACTCCAAAGTCTAATCTTTATAAGCCTTTTCTGATTGGCCTGTGTGGTTTTCTTACGGTCACACGGATCTTTAGTCATAGTCCTATAAGTTCTCATCGCATTGAGTGTGTGTGTGTGAGTGTTCTTCTGAAGTTAAAGTTTTTTAGACTTTATTAATGCGTCAGAGGTTTCTTAACTCAATTCCAGTAATCTGAATGTTTTCTTTGCTTGATGAAGGCCAATAATTTGACGCTTCTAAAATCTTGACTTTTTCTTCATAAGTGGGTAAAAGGTAGGAGGAAGGGAAGAGATAATAAAAGCAGCGGTTTTTGTCTTGAAGTGAATCACCTCTTATCTTGTTGTGTTCACTCGCAGTGACATGAAATATAAAAATGAAATGAAATATTTTCAGATGTTTAGCCCTAATCATACTAATATGAAGTATAATTTGGACAAATGTTTCACTATCATACCATAAATATGTTTGATAGAATGTAGGTGCAAAAATTTAAGTCACTCTTAAGCCAGGGTCAAAAGTCAAAGAGAAACATGAACATAAATGAAATTTATCCTTAACTTATAATCATGGAACAGAGCAAAAAAATTGTTTCTTTAAAGGTAGGGTCAGGGGTAGCTCACTGGTTAAGGCATTGGACTATGTTTTGGAAGGTCCAAGGTTCAAACCCCATGACCACCAGGTTGTCCCTGTTGGGCCCCTGAGCAAGGCCCTTAACACTCAACTGCTCAGATGTATAAGAAGATAAAAATGTAGGTTGTGTCTGCAAAGTCTCTAAAACCTGCTGGATTTGGTTCTGCATAGAAGCAAAAAGACATCTGCAGTACTCTGGTGCCATTTGCTCAATCCATGCCTGATTGCTTCCTGAAGATCATATACAGAAGTTCACAATATACTTGAGAATTACCAAGTTTTAGCCATTTTTGTGCAGAGATGGACACTCTGGCTTCAGAAACAAAAAGTCCTGCCACATATTTGTTCCATCCATTAACTAAAGCAGCTGATTCTGATTAACACAACTTTCAAGCCAGACTAATTAGTGACATCACCTGTTTTGTGCACAGGAAGATCTACAGTATAACACATTGCATATGTTGTCTTAATACTATTGGCCACGACTGTAAATAAAAAATTAAACCAAACACAAAAGTGAACACAGGTTTGTTCATGAACAATTTGTTCCTAATGACTGTTCATGATATGGTGTACAGTTGAGCTTTAGTGATGAGTCTCCTGGGTGACTAAAAATAAAAAGAATTCTAATTAAACTGAAATACCCCAAACGTACATGTGTAATGAAGCTTATTGATTCAGCACAATTAGTCTTGTCTGGCTGTTAATTTGAACTTTCTTCCTTCCTCTTGATAATTAGGCATGATCTGAAAAGTTTTGACTTTACATGAATAGAACATTTGGATGAAAAAAAATGAGAAAGTATTACTAAGTCAAAATGTTAACGCAAATGAGTTTAAAGTTTGGCAAGTATAAAAAAAAAGTAAAAAAAATTTACCTAACTCTAACTGGAACATACGTTTACATGGAACATTCAGTAGTCCAGGACTGCTAGTTCCAAAATCATTCACACAATTTAAGCACTCACAGAGCCCAAACACACACGGTCAAAATGAATGTTTTCTGGGATAATCAGTGTTCCCAAATTGCTTGTGGAGTATGATTGTGTGTGTGTGTGTGTGTGTGCCTGTGACACCCCAACCAGGATTTCCCACATCTAGTCCCCTGAGCACCATACTGTATTATCGGCTCCAGGGCCCCGCAAACCAACACAAGATAAGTGCTACAGAAACTGAACAATGAGTATCTGTGTGCAACGATGCGCGAGGGGCAGCGCCGCGCATAAACTGTTCAGGACGGGCAGATCCCCAGGCTGCTACCACGCGGAGTTCTGAACAGGCAAAGGCGCGGCCATTTATACACACGGTTGCCAGGCAACGTCGCCGTCAGCCAATCAGCCTGAACGAGCCGCACCTGGCGGCGTGTTTATACAAGGGTCCTGATACCTCGGCCACTTGTGTGATCATTTAGGTAGCACCTATAAGGTATGAGGGCCAAAGACAAAGAAAGAAAAGAAAAGAAAAGAAAAGAAAGACAGTAAGACAGAAAGACAGAAAGACGAAGCGCGCTTAAGAGAGGGAGGGAGGTAAAGACCCAGCCTCAGCCCAGTCTCCCTAAAACGCCAGCGAGTGAGAGACAGAAAGAGAGCGACACGACTCAGTTTAGCGTGCACTCTAAGTTATAGTAGTGCACAGCACACGTTAAATCCACGTTAAGGGCATAGGCTCTGAGAGGATCTTTAGTTTTTGTTTAAGTTTCCAGAGCCCCGTCTATTCTTGCGTAGACGGCGGAGCTCTGTTTATTTTGCGTTTTCAGTTTTCTTTTGTTCCCTTTCTCCAAACGGGAAGGTCTTCCAGTGCGTATCATAAGCCTCTCACAAACTCCTATTTCGTTGACCCCCTCTAAAGCCCTACGTCAGGGCTCTTATCATTAAAACATCTCGTGGTGCGGCTCTCCATACCGCACCACACATAACACTGTGTCCTCGGTATGAAAAAACTTTAAGCTATTGTCCTTCCAAAAAAAAATAAATAAACAGTGATGACAACATGTTTTTTTATACTTGTAGCAAAAAAGATGATGGAGCAGCTTGCTAATTATTGCAAATGAAGATAATAAATTCACATGTTACACCAAAGCTCTAATGAATTCTTTAATTCTGATTGGTCAGAACATTTTTTTTATTTTTTATGAATTGTTCCAAACGTTCCTCTGACAGTAGTCCCATCTACAATGATTATTAACAGGAAACAATGTTATGGAGCACAGTACTTGCATGGATTAAAATATATGTTGATATGTTTTGTTTTGCTTTTTTTTTTTTTTTGCTGAGAGGCATTAAGATTTAACTAGGCATTTATTTAGCACTTTTTAAAGGAGTTTCCAGTATAATTGCTTTATAACACTTAGAGATTAAGCTGTGTCTTTAGATCTTCAGCCATATGAAAGTTTTTTAGGACTTTCTTGGTAATGTGACAAACCATGTTTTCCCATTCTTTACCCTGTCATATTAGCTTTAAAAAAAAAAAAGAAAGCAGATATATAACATATTTTTGATAGTGCTACAAAAAAAATCTAATAAATAAAAATAAACATTTGGGTATATTTTGAATATAATTATTCTTTACTTATTACACATCCATGGGCATGAAAGCATTTACCCAATTACTGTGTTTTAGATTGCATTTATATTTCACACTCGAATGGACTCTAACTAGACTTCCAGCATAATGACGTAAGCCTCAAGTGTTCAGTTACAAAAGGAAACTCCATATCGGAGGCAATCAATACAGCATTTTCACTAATGGCTCAAGGCTCTCCCCCTAAACCCAGTTAGAAACAATGGCATTTGTTCATCTCATAGTGTGTGCTAATGCATATAATCAACCTTATTTATTTATTTATTTATTTTTTTTTCAGGCTGATAAACAAGAGTCAAAGAGCTCAAAGGCAGAAAATCTCAAGATCCCCCCCCCCACTGATTGTCATGACTTAGTCTTCAGAAATACTGAGGATATCTATCGAAAGACATAACACCATGATCTTATGTCTGTTTCTTGAAATTATCAAACCAAATCATTTTTCATCACCTCTCCCTTTCCTCATTCTCTCTATCCTGCAGCTGCAATGATGTTAGGCCCAGATGTCTTTTGAGACCGTTTTCTATTTTCATTACTTGCTAATGCAAAACGCTTGTGGAAAAGGCTTGTCTAAGGGAAATGAAATCAAGTCGAAGCAGGGAGCTCTCGCTGAAATGTGGCACGGTACAAATGAATAGTTTTAGGGAGGATGAATCTGCAGTTCTGGACTGATATTTTAGATACAACATGATACTACTTCTATAATGCAGAGATCTGCTTCAGTGTTAACCAAATTGCTTTATCGCACCTTAAGAGTAGCTGATTATACCAGTGACAGTTAATTACTCTCAACATGCTATTTCCTCTGAGTATCACAATCTGGGTAAAGAGACTAAATTACAGCCTAGAATGTTGTCATTACAGATGGGCGTACTCAATTACAATGCTGAATAATCAGCCGGTATTAGGGCACAAAGACAACAGCAATGAAAGTGTCTGCTTTTTTTCTTTTTTAGAAAAGTTTCAAGTTCAGTCTCAAGTTTAGATACTGATATTCATTTAGACCTGTGTGTATATGTATGTGTGTATATATACAGTGAGGCAAAAAAGTATTTAGTCAGCCAGCAATTGTGCAAGTTCTCCAACTTAAAAAGATGAGAGAGGCCTGTAATTTTCA
>JAQMYJ010000004.1:8800355-8812446 GCA_030014305.1 Clarias laeviceps | reverse complement strand
CAATGAAGATCTGTAAAGTTATTTGGATTTTTACAACATTATTGTTGAAATACACAGTCCTGAAAAAGGGACGTTTCATTTTTTGCTGAGTATATATCCTTTCTCGATCTTCCTCATAGGCACGTGATCATGTGCATGATAGGAAATTAGTGACAACATGACAGATGCATTGAGAGCCCGACATGCAGCTAGGAAGTATTAGGAACTTTCCTCTCTTAGAGAAAATGATTAAAGATGCATTACTTAAAAGGATTTTTGTTCTTTAGGAAATAAAAATGGGTTCTTCTGTGACATTTCTCTAAATAACTTTTTCTGGAACCTCTATTTTTAGGAATGAAGTGTCATAAAGGTAGGGAATAAAAGCCACGGGGGGTGCTGTGTGCTGCAAATAATCAACAACGTTGTCTTTCCTATAACAGGACATCCTAAACATTCTTCTTCTTATACCACAACAATAAGGGAGACCAATAATTAGCCATAATTTTGAATCGATTAACCTTAAAGTCACCCAGGTTTTGTGTTACTCTTGTGTCAGCAGGGTGTGGCTCCACAGGACCTCTGGTGGTGTGCTGTGGTTTCTGGCACCAAGACATTGGCTGGGATCCTTTGCAACAATAATTACATATCATATGTATATTTATTAAAGAACACAAACTCCCATCATTTACCCCATCACACTTTGCCACATTCCCTCCATGTCCTTATTATGTGAACGCTGTAAGAACTTGGCATTGAACAGTGAACAGTATAACTACAAGCATGGCATGGACAGAAAGGATTGGATGACTTTCTGACTATGTTGTCATTGGGATGTCATTGGGTTGTTCATACGTCAATGAAGTTCTCAGAACCACCTCTTCAGGCTTATGCTATGACCATGGTAGGTCCATGCCACATTGTATAAGACCGGGAGCAATGACAAAAGTATTAAGCGTGTGATAAGCACCTGGTAAGAGTGTAGTGCGATCTGATTGGACATAGTGATACAGTAACTCAGTTTGATCTCATTGCACCTGGTGAGTGCAGGATCATGTGCATGATTATTAGTGACAACATGATGGACGCATTGAGAACCTGACGGGGATGTTCCTAGGAAGTAGTATGAACTAATCAATGCACATTTTGTCCATTATGACCCCATTCCTGTTGAGTTCTTCAATATTTACTGGATTGGACACTGTAGGAACTTCATCATCTTCATGGTCACAGGACCTTAAAGTTGCAGTTAATTATTTCATATATATCTGTGATTTAAATTACGTCTTTTCGTCAAAGCTGTTATTAAAAAAAAAAATCAATCACCTTCGTCTCGTATTTGAAAGTTCAACAGCACTTTTGAATCATTTTGAGAGAGAAAGAAGACAGAAGAAAGATTGCAGGGATTTAATAAGATGAATCCATTTGCTAAATGTTTGTGTTGCCGTTTTAGGCTTTTGTATTCTGCGGCACTTTTAACATTCTCCCTATGCTTCATCTAGCCCTTTATGCCACATTAATACACCTGCTGCTAGGAGCAGAAGTTTAATCCCAGAGCTTTTGTGGTGTTACATAAGACCAGTGAGACTCAGTCTACCTCATCACACTAGGCTGAGCTTAATGAAGCCTGGACCTGGAGACACCGCACTTCTTAATGATTGCAGAAGGCTTAAGATAATACTCTTTTTTTATTTAAATACAAAGCCAGGAGTTCAGCTGTGGCCAGCCAGGCTGCCTGGAGTTGTTCTGGATGTCACTAAAACAGCTTTGCTGTCTTATACACAATAGCCGGGTTGAATATCTGGAACCCCCTGCTAACAAATTATCCGTCATCCATCAGATGTCAGTTTGTCTGACTTTTGGAAAAACTGTCAGAAAAGAGAAAAATTAAATCTTGGTATCTCTGTGAATATGTAATATCTCCAACTACATATTTAACTGAAAAGATTTGTCATAGCACATCTGCTTTAAACTCCATTACCCACAACACACCTGACTTTACCAAGCCTTACTTTTCTTGTGTTTGGATATTTTAGATATTTGACCCTGCTCTCTCTTCTTTAGATTCAGTGATACCCAGTTTACTCATCGACCAAACTTCTGCTGGTCCCAGTTTATGATCCTGTTTTGCATCTTGGATGTAGTACATGCCTACTTTGCTTTAAGTGAAGAAACACTAACCAGCATTTGCATTTGTCTAAGCTTCTCTCATTTTGGGAGAATCATAAATATATTTCACCAAATGGAGGCAGAAATGTTTTTATTTATTTTTCAATCTTGCCTACATTTTCTATGGAGCTCATACTGGGAAAATGTGATGGTAGAAACATTCAGTCTGCCTAAAAAAAACAACACTAAAACCTTGCAAGCTCAGTGTGATTTCCTCCCACAGTGAATGTCAGTTTTAAGTTGTTGGATAGTTATGTAAGCTAACAAACTGAACATAAGCTACATTTATTGCATTTTTCCCACTTTTTTGGGGTAATTTAAAATGCTTAAACTTTACTTTTGTTACGAGACTGAAATGGGAGACCAATCAGCCATAATGTTAAATCCATTAACATTAAAGTCACCTAGGTCTTCTGGGTGTGGCTCCATAGGTGGTGTGCTGTGGTTTCTGGCACCATGACAGTGGCTGGGATCCTTTGCAGGTTGTTGGTTATATGGTGTGGACTCTGTGGCTTGGATTTGTTTGTCCAGGACAAGCCATGGAGCTCGATCAGACTGGGATCTGAAAAGTTTAGATGCTGGGTCAGTGACCTTGGGGTCTTTGCTTGCTGTAAGCAGTGGTCTGTGGTGCATTGGGTGTTCTGGTGCCTTTCAAAAGTGTGGGATCGGAACAGACAGGCTGGCCCTTGGTCCCCACGGGCACAGGTGAGCCATGATGGTGTCAGTAGTTTACATTTAGGCAGATGCCCAGGTCCAAAGCTACTTACATTTTTATCTCATTATATATCACAGCAGTTGAGGGTTAAGGGCCATGCTAAAGGGCACAACAGTGGCAACTTGATGGTTATGGGGTTTGAACCTGGGATCTTCTGAACCGTAGTCCAATGCCTTATCCACTGAGCTACCCCTGACCTGAGAGTTGTTTTAAATGCATTTTTCTTGCATTTTTAGATAGTTAGCGTAAAGTATTCAAGACCAAGCACACAACCTAAATATAATTATTGATCATTTACCATCTGCTAAGGTTTGCTTTTACTTGTACTTTGGCATCTTTGCAGAGCGTATGCAGTAATTCAGAGATCAGGTTAGTAACCTGCAGACTGATGAATGTGAACATTGAACAGCATTGCCAATTACACAGATGGCCTTCTAGCCTGGGGAACAGGAGCTGCAAAGAAATCGATGTTCTGCCACGATTGGGAGGTGCTTCAAAAATTTTCCAATCTTTCATGTCCTACCTTCACAGAGCTGCAGATAATTGTATTCCCTCCGGATCCTCTTAGGCAGTGATTCTCTGACCTGTAATCGCTCTTCTAACATGTCATTAGCAGGTGTAATATGGGTTTCCTTATCGAGATGAAAATGCTCATGTGCTGTCAGATCAAATGTCATTGCACTAAAATCTATACATGTCTATATTCTGGAACGCCGCCGGACCTTTAATGAGTGGTTGTAAATATTGTTTAGATTAGATTTGAGATTATGATCTCTGATTGTTGATCATTTTGAGCTTGACAGTAGCATTTATTTGGAAATCTGTTGTACAGAGGAAAGCAGAAAGGTTGCTTCCTTGCTTACAGTCTCTGGAAAAGTCTTATGGTCTTTTTAATGTTTGCAGAAGTGCTCTTGATGGAATCAAAACAAGCAATCAGGCTTAATGAGCTGAGTGCAGGCTGGTCATTTTATAGTGCTGTAACTCAGACAGTGTTGCTCATATCCTAGAGTTATTACAGAGTGTATAAAAACGCATGCTCGACTTTTGTTTGGAGCATCTGCTCTTGTGACTCACTCACTGCTATGATGAAAGCATTAAAGACACCCACCACTCCAATTAAAAAAAAAAAGAAAAAAAAAGTTGATACCCATGACACACCCTTGCTTTAGTGCATAATCTCATAATATCTCTCATAATATCCGTGTCAGCCAGAGCAGGATGAGTTCCCTTTTGAGTATGGCTCCCCACAAGGTTTTTTTCTTCATATCATCCCAGGGAGTATTTCATCTCTGGGTTGCTCATTAGGGAGCTTAATTAGATCGCATGGCCTCAGTCTTCCACTCTGACATTCTAGTGCATGAAAGTTCAGATTTGTATAAAAAGATTTAGGGCCTAGTCATTACACTGCTTTGGGATCTGACTCTGGGTGTATGGAAAAACAGTGAGTCTTCGAAGGCTATTTATGGAGGCAGGAAGGCATCATCGTTTACTAATTGAATGTTTGCATGGAGCGCTGCCTTCTGAGGTGCCTTCGGATGAGGTGGATTATTTTAACACAGAATAATCAAGACAAAGGCTACAATCATAGTACCAGAGTGAAGTGACTCAAATCAGATTTTTTTTGGCATAATGTGGCACAGATACGATTTATTAGGACTGTCTGAACGCACAAATTGGATGTTTTTCTGATTGGACGATATATGGTACTAGATTTGATACATATCCGATACATAGTTGTGCCACTCGAATGAGATCAGGCAGATTGGAATTCAGGTGATATTTTTGTCTCTGCACATGTGTGTGGCACGCAATAACATCTGGCTTTCTTCCCTCTCCTGGGCCGCAACAAATATAGCTGACTAAATACTTGCTGCACTCCAGAGCAAAATCCCAAGCCTATGTTTTGCCAAAATTGCATCCATTGTTGGAAATGAATGAGTGATGTGTTTTAACTTCGATGGCACGAGCAAAGATGTATTGATGTGCTTATGTGTGCTGTTTCAGAGAACGGACACATCGACATTAGAGTCAGAGGCACTTATAGTGTAATTATGATCGAGAGGCATCATGACATGAAAATCCGATCTGACCAAATAATTGGAAATGAGCAATGTGGCTTGTAATGTGAACAGAGCCAAAATATGCATAATCAGTGCATAAAAATTACACTAATTAAAAAAATGACTGGTCTGGTATGGGGGCGGCACGGTGGTGTAGTGGTTAGCACTGTCGCCTTGCACCTGCAGCGTCCGGGTTTGAATCCCTGCCAGGTTCGGATACTAGTTAGCATACTAACTCAGTTTTTCGACTTTTTTTTCAATACCAGAAAACCCTGATGAGCCTAATTATTTTATTTTTGCCACAACAATGACATCAAGCATATAAGCATGTATCCTATTCTACAGTACATATCCCATAATTCAGTGCATCAGGCAGCCTGTAGAAAAAATCTTGGTGAAACTACAAATATGAAATGTGAATCAGACAGTGACTCTATTTCTACTCTAAATACAAGGCACTACCCAATACAGACTGAACACCTGAACACATCCATAACAGCCCAAAAAGTTACATCAGCTAGTCAGATATGTTTAAAATGAAGCGTAATCGTATTGTGTAAGTAGGGAAATGTCACTGTGAATACATTTTCCTAAATGAAATTAAAGAAGCTGATCTCATTGGATATCACAGTGGCTTGTCAAATAACACTGCATGATAACCTATGCGGTGTAACATCACTCCTTTTCACAATTACGCCACTTTTTTGTGACAAAAATAACTGACACATGATCATACTGCACAGTAAAACACTTGTTCATTATTATTTCTTTATTTTTATTTTATTACAATTCTTTATAGCCACCAATATAGGTGCTGAAGTGCATAATTCGAGGTGTTACATCATGTCTGCATGCAGGTGTGTGTGTCTGCATGTGTGATATGAGGACAGAGAGCTGTCGCCATGGTACAGGGAGCTGAGGGAAAATGCAATTATCCAGACAGTTTCCTGCTGATGAACTGAAGATACATCCAGACAGATTGTTATCTGCCTTACCTTCATTATCATACTAGCAGAGTGTAAGTGTGAGATTGAGGACCACTTCCCTCTTACAGTACATCACTATCTCCTCCGCTCTTTTCCCACTCAACTGTCTCGCTTTATTTCCCTCCCTCTCTCTCTCCTTATATCTTCGTGTTCATTTCCTTTCTTGCCTGATGGGGCGTTTTTCTGATTAAGCCTGATTTAAAGCTTCTACAGCAGAGGTCAGAGTGGAATGGCATGAGACCAGAGAGATATTACAAATTCGCTTTCATAGCACCACTCTAGAATGAGACATTAATGATGGATGGAGAGGGATACGTGGCTGTTGATTTATGAGAAATAATAGAGAAGGTACTGTACATCTTCTAAGAAGCAGAGCATAACAATACAGCAGCAACAGCTGAGTAATGCCTCAGTAAGACAGATGTTTTGTTGGTGTTTGGACCTGACACACTCACACTCACTAGGAAAAGATATGACTGATAAAATTTGCATGATTGTTTATTCATTTATCTTCAGTATCTTGTTCTTTTCTTTAGTCATGGTGCTGGTGGAGATCTGCAGGGTGGGTCCAAAACACTTGCTGGGACATTGGAATACACCCTTAATGAGAGATTTTGTGCACTCACACTTTCATGCCCTCAGTCACACGTACAGGCAATTTATTATACCCAATTTCCTTGTGTGTTTTTTAAGGTGGGAGGAAATCTGAGGACCGAGCAGAAACTCGTAAGGACAAAGAGAGAACATGGGAATCTCCTTAGTGTGCTACAGTATGAGACAGATATTGGCTACTTTTTGATGATGATTATTTGTGGTTAGCAGTGGCCTCACACAGGGTTCGATTTTCCCCTCAGTTCTGTGTGCATGGAGTTTGCATGTTCTCCCCGTGCTTGGTGGGTTTCCTTCAGGTTCTCTGGTTTCCTCCCACATGCTTTGGACATCCATCCAAAGATATGCAGATTAGGGTCACTGGTGTTCCCAAAATTGCCCGTAGTGTGTGTGTTTGTGGTGTGTGTGCATGTGTGCCCTGTGATGGACTGGCACCCGGTCCAGGGTGTACACCGCCTTGTACCCTGGGAGAGGCTCCTGGCTTTCTGGCTATAAGCAATATGGAAGATGAATGAAAAAAAAAAAGAGATTTACCAAAAAAAAAATTTATCTACTTTACCATTTCTTTATTGCTATTGCATGTCTTCTGTCCTAACTGGCTTGATCTTTTGCATATATACAGTTATGTACCTTACATCCACAGCTTGTAGTCCATCGACCATGCACTGAAAATCCGAAGTACCATTAGGATGCATAATTATATAAAATGAGCTTCCCTACTTCACTGACTGTCCTACACTCAATGTGGCTCTCAAGCTCACATCACAGCTGCTGGTTATGAGTCTGGAGAGAGAGAGCAGCTTCACTCACGAATAAAGCCAGACTCAGTTGCTCTTTGAATAGCTGATGTTAGAAAAAGAAAAAAAAAGAAATCACAGATCAGCTTTATACCCAAAAAACAATCTATAGGTGCGTTTACATGGACCTTAATATTCCACTATTTACAATCAGAAAGAGAGGGGTGGAGAAACCTTTGATAATCTATTCAATAGGAAAATATTAGCCATGTTAACACTTATTTCTTTCTTTATCCAAAACGGGGAGTAACATTACACTAGGTGATGAGTTTCCAGAAGGGAAATTTTGCTTCCATTCCTGATCAGCAAACAATGTGAGAACAACTTGCTCCCACTTGTCTTTATTTTCATCCACTGGATTGCAGGCTAAAGGAAGGGCACTGATTGGCTCACCATTTTATATTTCACTGTTCCCAATGAAATCACTATTACCACTATAAAAAACATTCAATGAAAAAAAAAAAAAAAGAAAGAAATTAAATTAATACTACTACTACTAATAATAATAATAATAATAATGCTCTTTATTTATATAGGTAGCTTTCAAGTCACCCAAGGTCACTATCCAAAAGTCGAACAAGAAATAAATTAATAGCATCAAGTAGTAAATAATGTTAAAATATTATTAAATAAAACAATAATTGATCATTGCTCCTAGTAATCACCTATTAATATTGTTGTCCTACTAAAACTATTTTGTAGGCGAGTTGTCATCTTGTGACCTCCGGTATTTTTCTGGGTGTATTTTAGCCTCAGTAGCAATGTATGTAATGCATAGTGCATTTGTTTGTGTGGTTATTGGGCCTTTTTTCATTTTCTGATTTCTAATGATATAGTAACATTAGTTAATAGTTAAAAGTTAATAACTAAGTTAATAACAGCTATTCCTATTCAAGCAGTAGGTCTGACTGATGAATGTGATTGTAAATCCAAGGCAAAGTAGCTTTTATTATTTCCCGTCTCTGTGTGCATGGAGTTTGCATGTCTTCCCCGTGCCTGGTGGGTTTCCTCCGGGTACTCCAGTTTCCTCCCACAGCCCAAAGATATGCAGGTTAGGCTAATTGTGAATGGGTGTGTGAGTGTGTGTATGTGTGTGTGCCCTGCAATGGATTGGCACCCGGTCCAGGGTGTACCCTGCCTCGTGCCCTAAGCCTCCTGGGAAAGGCTCCAGGTCCCCTGCGACCCTGAATACAGGATAAAGCGGTATAGAGATGATTGAGTGAGAGTAGCTTTTATTATCATTTCAACCATATACACTAGTACAGTACACAGTGAAATGAAACAATGTTCCTCCAGGACCATGGTGCTACATAAAACTCTACACAAATAGTAAAAATATTAAAGGACCCTAAAATACATGAAGTATATGGGTGCAAGCATGTGCAAGCAGTGCAAGAGCGAACACAAGACAAGACAATGTGCAAGACATTGAGCACAGATAAAAACAGTGCTGCGCTGACTACTACACAGCACAAAGTTCTGATGAGAACTTCTATTTTTGCCAACGCGACATATGGTAAGCATAACCTGCTTGAGTGGTCTGAGCCTAGCCAGTGTCTCTCTGTCTCTCTCTCTCTCTGGTGAAAATTGAGGTATGAGGCAATACTCCTAAGACCACACAGAACCTGATGTGCCCTCTACACTACAGTCTTAAAAACGGTTCTGGCTTTGCTTAGTTCCTCGAGGGGACTATTAAGCATTTTTATGTAGAATAATAATATTAATAATGTAGCCCAAACTGCTGTACAGTGAATGTAAACAAGTAAATTTTATAAATAAAAAAATCTGTATATGGGAAATTAAAAGCATATTTTTTATGTAAAAAAAATAAAATAAATTAATATAAGTGGTATTAAAATGAAATTAATTAAATAAACTTTCAACCGCTTTCGCAAACTATTTATATTTCATTGCTGGTCAAATGTTTGTACTGTTACATAGCACATGCTGCTTCATTTGTCATTGTAATTCATCCTTGAGATGTTCAATAAGCCTGATTCTGAGTACATCATGTCTAAGATCAAGGATCCGTGCAATGAGTTAATTAAATTTTACTAGCAAACAAGTCCTATAATAAAATTGAAATGGAACAGACAGGTGACGTAGTGGTTAGCACTGTCGCCTTGCACCTACACATCCTGTGTGTATGGAGTTTGCATGTTCTCCCTGTGCTTGATGGGTTTCCTCCGGGTACTCTGGTTTCCAACCACAGTCCAAAGACATGCAGATTAGGCTAATTGGAGTTCCCAAAATGCCTGTAGTGTGTGAATGGCATCCTGTCCAGGGTGTACCCCGCCCCATGCCCTAAGTCTCCTGGGATAGGCTCCAGGCTCCCGCGACCCTGTATACAGGATAAAGCGGTATAAGATGAGTGATTGAGTGAGTGTAACAAACAGCCATTTAGTTAGTTATTAGTAAGATTTCATTATAAATTAAATTTGTAAATGTTGGTTTTATGGTTTGCTGGATCTCCAACATGGAGATCAAAATGGAAAGCTTGCCATTCTTCCTTAAAGGCCAACTTTGAGTGTCCCGGCTATAACTCTAAATTCTGATTCCTCCAGCTCCCATTCAATTGCAAAGTAGGAAATCTTTAATGTCTAGTTTAGTAGGAAACTAATAACACTGATGACATCAGCTCCAGTCAGTGAAACTAGAGGAAAAAGGCATACAGGGTCATGTGAGGCCTATTCCAGGAGCCTTCAGGCACGAGGTGGTGTACACGCTGGACAGGGTGCCAATGCATCACAGGATATACATGCACACACATATACACACTGTGGGCAGTTTTGGAATGCCAACTGCATGTCTTTGGACTTGCGAGAACATACGAACCCCCACCCAAACACAAACCGAGGCGGGATTTGAACCCTAGACCCTGGAAGTCCGATGCCACAGTGCTAACCACTACGCTGTGCCGCTGATATATTAATCAGACCTATAGATTGTAACATAATTAGTAAAACTATGCTCAGGTATTAATTCCATAATGCCAGGATTTCTTCCTATATAACATCCTGTATGCTGCTGCAGTAGCAATGGCTCTAGGTTTGAAATTACTTGAGAGGAAATTTCACATTCCATTGCAACTCCAACTGTTCTCACCCATTCTGGATGAGACAGGTTTCTTACCCACACATACCAGCTGGTACACCAATATACAGAAATCACCAAGAGCACACCAATCAACATCCAATACCACTATTACTACTACTACTATTAATAATAATAATAATAATAATAATAATATGAAGAAGAACTTATGTAGCCCCTTTGTAAACATTTCAGATAGCTACATCTGTTGCATTTTGAACTAGTGACAATTAATTTATTCATCTTTATATTCTATAGCACAAGTGCTTTTGTATAGAACTATATTAACAACAATGATTGACTTACTGCATCTGCAATTAATCTCATCTTTGAAGTATTCCTTCAGATAGACAAACCAAATAATCATCTAGGACCGTCTCTCTATTTTTATAGACCCCAGGTATATCATATAGTTCAACTCCGACTGCCACAGAACATAATGCAACAATGCAATAAATAGACTCATAGGGAAAGTGTTGCTCAAGTTAACTTTATTCAAAGTGTCAAATCTAGCTTGTTTAGCAAGAGCACCTTGTCAACCTTAATCTGAACGATCATGGACAGTCTGCCCTCCAATACAGCAATCATCTGCCTCATACAATAAAAGAGCTGTGAGTCTTTTTTCCTCAAGCCGATGCTCCTCTTAGAAAGGGGACTTTAAACCTAAAGTGTTAATTGGTGATTTCTGAGGCTGGTGGCTCTAAATGAACTTCTCCTCTGCAGCAGAGTTAAGTTTTGGTCTTGCTTTCCTAGGAAGATCTTCATGAGAGCCAGTTTCATCATGGTGATTCATGGGTTTTGGAAATGTACTTGACAATAGTGATGGGAAGTTTGAATCATTTTAGTGACTCGGTTCTTTGATTCTCGTTCATCAAAATGAACGAGTCTTTTTTGAGTCATTTAGTTCATTTCGTTCTTTTGATCAGAAATGAAATAAAATGTTACATTTTCAATAAACAGACCCCCAATACATCTACATACACAAATTTTGGCTATAGTTCTAGTAATGAAAATATTACAATGTGGCTAAGGACATATTATAATAAATAGAATGAGTAGCTCACCTCTTATATCTTCTGGCCCGAGTCGTTCGAGGTAACTACTCATTTCTGTTTCCTGTACATAACCTACGAAGGTTTTGCTATGTTTTGCGCCTGCATTTTTTTTTTTTATTAAACTACTTTCATTCTTTCTGATTGGTTATGCTGGTATTTGGGCGGTAGTCTGATATTTGATTGGTTACGGCTAGAGACAAGACCGGAGCACAGAGCGAAAATGGCTTCTAAAGCACGCAGCGATGTCTGGCAACACTTTGAAAAACTTGACGAAAAAACAGTCAAGTGCAAGATGTGCAGCGCCACACTCGTCTACAACTCCACAACGAGTTCGATGCGTTATCATCTTGCACATATACACAAAAAAGCAGATGATGCCGATGCCACTACCAGCAGTCAGACGAGCATAAGAGAGTAAGCCCGACTCAGCAACGGCGCTCGACACTCTTTTCAGCGAGGACTACGGCATGAGTGATGTTTCTCCGCATGACACCGAAATCGAAAGGTACTTCAGGGAGCCATGCATCTCTGTAAACCAGGATCCTTTATTGTGATGGAAAGTAAATGAGTCTCGATTTGCAAAGCTAAGCACCCTTGCCCAGTGGTACCTGGCTGTTCCTGCAACTTCTGT
>JAQMYJ010000004.1:8776184-8800255 GCA_030014305.1 Clarias laeviceps | reverse complement strand
CTGTGATGCAAACGCCCCGCCGCTTGCTTAAACTCCACCCCCGATTAATCGAGTACTCGTTTCTCAAACCTCTGGATTACTCGAAATGAAATATGAACAAAAATGCCCATCCCTAGTTATTTTATAGTTTTGAAATCCCCAGTATCATTGTAGAATGTAGAAAATAAATCACTAAACAAAAACAAAAACATTTGCAAGTGATCCTTGAGCAGTAGTATACAGTATATGCTACTTCTATATTCAGTAGGTGTGTACACATACTGTCATATTTCAGTGTTTGAAACCAGACTAAACAGAACATCATGAAAAATGTAACAATCCCAGGAAACAGCCAGCACAGCATTTCCTGCTTATAATTTCCAGTGAACGAAACTAATATTTAATGGAGGATATTATTTTTTCTTCTTGATGGTCTTTAGAAATACTGTGACAGCGCTAGCAATGTGTGTTGGTCCTCTGACTTTTTCAGAAACTGTTTCAATTAAGTGTTGGGAAATAGATGTCCTTCAAATGTCAAAGCCATTTCACACTCTCCGGGTGTTCATATATACAGGGCTCCTTTATTTAATTCACATGGACCTTAGATAAGCATGATCATTTTGTGTGTGTGCGTGTGTGTGTGTGTGTGTGTGTTGTTTTCTATCTCAACTCATTTTTATCAGGTAAAAACACTCAACAGCTTGCATCAATGTTCTCAAACATACCTCTGATCTTGTAAGCATGTGTAAACACACTCACTGTCCAGGAAAAAAAAACAAAGTAGTGCCAATTAATGCATATAAGCTTCTTCTAATTATGTACAGATAACACTGTGATTTTTTTTTTTTTTAAATCCCATCAAAAGCGAGCAGCTCGCTCATCCTATCTGAGTCTTTGGCTCTTCTTCTTCCTCCTTGCCTTCCTCACATTTTTAAGGCATATTAGTGTCAATACAGTATTCGAAGCATTATTATTGCAGACACCTGCAGACTGTAAGTGCTCCCCTTCATTCATTTGTGGCTACATACAGCATGGATGGATTAGTATTTGTTACTTAAACACAGTAAACACAGTTCACACGTTGTGAATCTTAGTCTTTTAGCTCTGTGCATACCAAAGCAAGGATTGCCTGCCTTGAAGAAGAGAAACAACATCTGTCAGGCAGTATCTTCATGTTACCATGACAACAGCAGCAGAGGAGTGATTACCAATTTTCTTCCTGTTCTAGATGAATGACGTCATTCAAATTCCTGCGTGGGTCTGACTCGTATTAGTCCAGTGGAGAGCAAAAAACAACTATATTCAATGGTCACTTCGTTAAACTCGACCCAACAAACAATCTGGAGACTAGACTTCGTCTCATTGAGTCCATACTGCACTGAGGTCTTATAAACTAGCTCTGAACACATATGGGAGGTCTCATAAAGGACAGAGCTTATATCTAAAGGGTCAAAAGTTGATCCTGAATTTAGATTATTGTCTGTGTGTAGTTTCAGACAGATGCTCTGTGTTCACATGGCTTTCCTTTGGATTCTCAAGTTTCCCCAAACCACTCCAATAGGTGGCCTATGGGTAAACTGCCCTTAGATGTGAATGAGTACATGTTTATGTGTTCATTGTGCCCTAAAATGGAGTGGTGGCACATACCAGGCACCTACCTTCCCAGCTAATGCTCCGGAAAAGGGCATCCCTGTACCTGTATATACACCTCCTTTTTCTGGTTAATTTTTTTGGCGGCCCTCGCGGAAGCTTGCGGACCTTACAGAACTTCGCGGAACGTCAGCGGGAACATCTGCGGGCAATCGCGGCAGCTCACGGTGCCTAACACCGCATCTCACCGTGAGTCAAACCGCATAGGTGAGATAGGGGTATAAGGCACTGAGTTACTGATTGGAAGGTCGCTGGTACGAGTGCCAGCTACACCATGTTGGCATTGTTGGGGCCTTAAGCAAGGCACAAAACCCTAGTTATAATTTTTTATGACCCTGGGCTCTGATACCAGTTACACCGCGATATGTGAAGAAAGAATTTTACTGTGCAGTAATGTACAGTACTATATGTGACAAATAAAAACTTAACTTAATATTACGTTTATGCTTGTAAATTTGTTGTTAGCTTACATAACACTATATATTAATTTTACAGTTTAAAATGTAATAATGTATGTAGCTTGCAGCAAATCTATTGTAGCCCGTTTAGAACAAAACCGATCTGGTTAACTTTCATTTGAGGTGACATCATCAAGCTAAAGGTGATTGTACTGACTAGATCCTGAGCTCAGTCAGGGCAATTTCCGATACTGTATTGTCACGCAAACTTTATCTACAGCATGCTAATATTTTCTATCTTAAGTCTTTTATGCACTGCCTGTGCCTAGAATTAGTCAAGATTTATTTGTTTTCATTTATTTATTTGTATTGTAAAATATTTAAAGTATAGAAATTTTATATATAAAATTACAGAAAAATTTTGCTGTTTTTTTGGTTTGTCTGAAGAGTTTTTTTTTCCCCACCAGGGTGCCATACTGTATATACGAGAACCACCACTGCCCAGCTATATCACTGAATCTAACAAGTGGTCTGTGGTTATTAATCATGCTCTCGAAGGCATTATTTTTGTTTGTACCTAAATTCTTCTACATTTAATTGCCTTTATTTTACAAAATACAAACAAATAAGTAGTCTAATTTAAACACTGTGACCCTGACCAGGCAGTTACTAAGGATGAGTGAATGAATGAAAGCTGTCACGTTATTGAATGTGGTCTTTGTCACATAAGCTTCATATCTGACTATCTGTAAAATTATTTTAAAGTTGCATCACACAGAATCTTAGTACCTTAAAATGTTTTTATTTAAAAAATACATTCCGAAATACATTCCGATTCAGTTCACAAGTAAGGTATAGTCTATATTTCTAATCCTGAAGGCATTTTCTGCGCCTCACAGCCCTGGGATTATTTAATTCACTTATATGAACTGAACTTTCACTCACCAAATTGTTTCTCAAAGCAACATTGTTGATTGATAATCAACAAGCTAAGCCATCCTACACGCCATCATATATTTTTTGAGATAAAAAGTGTAAGCAGCTGTACTACTCCTGTGCTGAGTATAATTCTTGCTTTGTAGGCAGCCTGAAACCTCCCCATTCAGTCAGGCAGCTGCAGAAAACGTGATTCTCATTAAAAAGCCTGCTCTTCTCTCTACACGGCCTTTAACAAGTGCCTCGTCTTTTTCCTGCTCTGAATGGGAAGCTGATTGGTGTCATCTCCCTGTCGGCTTGGCCCTGGCGAAGTCCAGCCCTTCTGATGAACCATTGATCAAAGGAGAAGGGAAAGAGGAGTGGAGGAAGCGGATGGGGAGGGAGAAACCCACCTGGCAGAGGGAGAGGGTCATACATCAGAAATCAGAGCTGGTCCAGATCCCAGCTAGGAGCTCAATCAGGTCTATTGAGCCCTGTTCATGGCTGCAGGAAGTGCAGACTGGGTGCAAAACTCTCACTCATCGTCTTTATCCTGTATACAAGTTCACGGGGGGCCCAGAGCCTATTCCAGGAAATTTGGGGCATGAGGTGGGGTACACCCTGGACATGGTGCCAATCCATTGCAGGGCACACTCTCATTCACACACTGTGGGCAATCTGGGAACACCAATCAACCTAATCTGCATGTCTACCTGGAGGAAACGCACCAAGCACGGTTAGAACATGCAAATTCCATGCACACAGACTCCACAGTGGGAATAGAACCCGGAACCTGGAGGTGCAATGCGATGGTGCTAATGGTGCAAAACTTTCTGTACAATTAGAGCATTAGATGACTGGTCACATAGCAGCAATAAAATGTGAGCACAGATATATAGACTTTTAATTTTGTGTTATTTTTTTAAAATAAAAAGTTATTTATTTTAATCGACTAAACTTTACCATATGCTTGTGAGTATTTTTGGATTTTCCGCTGAAGTCTTGGGAGTTGCTTGCCTTTTTGGTTGTTTCTGATTTCTGCTCTGGGCCTCATTTATGAAACTGGATGCAAAGAAATTTATTCAAAACCATTTTGAATGCATTTTCACAACAAAAAAAAAAGAAATGCATGTATAACGCATAAAAAGTGAGTCAGTTCAGGAGAAACTTTTGCATCTTATGAAACCTTGAGTTTGGGGACATTTATATATAAGGAGATTATTGCCCTCCCTCTCACCTCACAAACTCACCACATTAAACTGTGGTACTACAGAGAGCATCCTGAGCAGGTGTTTTAATGCCTGCTTTGGGAATTACACCGTCTCGGATCGCAAGACCCTGCAGAAGACAGTGAGCACAGCTGAGAAGATCATCGGGGTCTCTCTTCCCACCATCACAGACATTTACATTACACACTGACCAACCCCCCCCCCCTCCCCTTACACAAACTCTTTGTCCTCCTTCCATCTTGGAAAAATACTCAGAAGCACTCAAGCTCAAATGGTCAGACTGTGTAATATATTTTTTTCCCTCACAAGCCATCAAACTCCTCAGTACCCAGAGACTGGCCTGACATTGACATCAACAAACAGACACACACATCGCATTCCACTCTCTGTGCAAATCTGCTGCTAAAGCACTGTACTGTACTGACCTCCATCATTGCTGTTAAGCGGTATGATATGTTTACACTCATCGCATTTATTACTTGCGCGAGTCAAACCACGTAGGTGAGATAGGAGTGTAAGCTTCTAGAAGCATATGACCTGTAAAAATTGTTGCTCAAAGCATTCCAGGCAAAATTAAGGATTTTGTTGTTTTTTTTTACTACAAAAATCTGTAGTGTCCATAACCATGTTAAATTCATTGCATTTTTAAATATACAGGTTTATTGTCTTTTCATTGTGAAATCTAAATTGGCCAGGTTTCATCTGAATGACAATTAAGATCATCAAAAGATGATCATTGAAAGATTTGAATTCCAAAAAGTTACAGACACTACACCTACAGTAGGTGAGACACTTTTTAGCACCAATACCATGTTTTGGCTGTTTATGTACAGTAAATGTTCAGGTCTAAGAAATTATCTCTTCCCATCCAACCTTGCACTTTACCTCTACCATGCACATTTTATTATGCACTTACTATTCTATATCTTGGTGACCTTATGATTTGAAAGCTATTACGTTAAACTTTACATTCTGATAACCTAAATGTTCAGAACCTCGTCACAATAAAAAACGCCATACGTAAAAGATGACAACCACCAAAGATTTGCTATTGAGTAAAAGTTATGATGGTCAGTGACAGTGAAGACTCTTTCAGTGTTATTAGTGTCCTAAAGAGGGAGAGGAGAGAGAGCTAGAGACATAGGAAGCTAGATTTGCAGTGACATTTCAAAGAGCTCCGAAAGCTTTTCTGGTCTTATTTCACCTCTGTGGGCGCATTTGTTCTCTCTCTACTTCTTCCTGTAATTGCAAAGTAAGCTGTCCACTTTAACAAATGCATACACCAGAGTTCCACAGGTACACATGTGCATTAGTATTTACTGCATTCAGTGTCCCTTCTCAATCCTCATCCAATATTTGCTGTCTGAGCAACTCCCATACCTAAAGATGCAGCAGCATGCAAGCCTGGTTTTGAGGCAAAATCTACAGCAATCTTTAACAGTTAGGAATGAAGAAATAAAGCTTAGAAGAACTCCTGGTCATGAAACTTTGTTGGCCATTCACTGGCTTCTGGCCATGTGAAATAACAATATTTATCACTACTCCCCCGGCCTATGCTGTTCTCTGGGAATCAGATTTACTGATAGCACTGCTTAGTTATGCAAGAGCTTTGTGTGCTTGGAATAGCTTGCCAATAAGAGAAGACGAGAGTCTTTCAGCTTGTAGGATGGTGTTAGTAGTGTAGCACAGGTTTCGCTTTCTTCACATGCACCTAAAAGATTAAGTAACATAAGTAAATCATCCCTGCTTCCTGCTTTGTGCGCAAATTGTAACAGGAGCATTGCAGCCGGCAAATGTGGGTGGATAAAGGAACATGAGCCTCGAATGGATCTTTAAGAGTCACACACACACATTCTGGTACCATTTTTAAATAGTATACAAACATGCCCTATCATTTATATTTCCAATACGTGTATCTCTGCAAGGATTTCTTACATCCTTCTAGGCAGGAGAAAAGACAATTGCACAACTCTTTACCAAAGTCTGTCAAATTCTTAATTCTGATTGGTCAGAACAGCAACTCTGCAAAGCAAACCACAGACTCGTATTAAATCACTGATTTATATTAAGCAGCAGGGTGGCGTAGTGGTTAGCACTGTGGCCTCGCACCTGTGTGCAGTTCTGCTTGGTGGGTTTCCTCTGGTACTTTTGTTTCATCCCACACAGATTAGGCTAGTTGATGTTTCCTACTTGTCTGTATGGTGTGAGTGAGTGAGTGTGCTTGTGTGCCCTCGTCACGTGGCACAAGTTCCCTGGGATAGGCTTGTGAGTAAGAGTGAGTCAGAGCGGACATTTGCATTTGCACTCACCCTGGACAATTATGGACATTATGGACACTTATGGACATTGAACATCTGCACATTTATGCACATTTGTACTCACCCTGGACATTTCTATTTAAATTCCATTTCAGTTTCCACAACTAAAGTTTTCTATATTTTATATATAGAAACATACAGGAAATTTTTTCTATATCTGTACAACTAAGTTTTTCTTATATTTTATATTTTGTTATCTTCAATAGCTATATTTTCTATAGTTTTTCTATATTTTATTTCTTATTTTATTCCATATTTATTTCTTATTGATAATTTTTTAAAGGTCATATAAGTATTCGTATAAGCAGTCATACTGTAAAAGCATATTGTACTGTGTATGTGACAAATAAAATTTTAATTTGATTTGAATTGAATTTGATTTATATTAATGCAATGTCCTAATACATTATCATATTTATGGTAACAAAAAGACTTGTGTGGCAGATGCTTTAAATAACCAAATATTTCCCAATAAAAGTTTAGCACCCTCAATAGAAGTTTAAATAATAAAGAAATATGAAACTACTGTATAAACAATTTATTTTGGCCATCTAATTGCGTCACTGCTGATTCTGTAGACAAGTGAGTTAAAATCTATGTGGCCAAACACATACCGAACCTTCACTTGTGCATTTCTTATACGTTTCACGATAATATGTATGAACTGATCGGCCACCTTTTTGAAACATCTATACAAGTTGTTTTGAAGTTATACAAATTAGGGCCACTAAACTGAAAAGCCCATTTCCTCTCTGCTCAAATCTCTATCTCATAGCCCCATCAACAGCCATGTTGGATTTAGTTTCCCACCAGGGGTGCTAAATTAGAAAGTGGTTCATTGTTGATATGAAATTTTTAATGAGATGTTTATGTAGCACTTTTGGAGTCTCAAGTGTCCGTGCTTTGTTCCACTGAGAGAAGGTCTTCAGGATGGAAGGCTTTGTGTTATCTCTGTAATTTGGAAGCCTGCAATTTGTTTGCATGAATTAATGTAAAAGAAATATGTACAAGAAATTAATCACTTGCTATTAGGGGAAATTAATCAACTTCAGCGTGGAAATAGTTGCTCTGCTTCATGTCGAGTCATATCATGCCACCCTGTTGGTGATTATTTCCATATGACAGCATTCTTAGTGTTTCACTCCTTACCTATCAGAAACAGAAGATTGCAACATTAATGCTGACAGAGTGATGTTCCACTCTAGTATTCAAGAGTATACAAATTTTTTGGGGAACATCCGAGTGGTGCAGTGGTAAAGTGCTTGCGGTTTGGAAGACACACGTGAGTCTTTAGCCGCTCTCCATCACTTGTAGTAGAAGCCTTGATGGGGGAACGCACCAATGACGGGTGGGAATTTTATATATATATATATATATATATATATATATAATGCGAGTTAATGCAATTCGAATTCGAGTTTTCTTTGTGATTTTCAATCGGATTCCACTCAATAGAACTAAAGTTTACAGTCTGTTTTATTTCAAGCAGCTTTCTTACAGGTTTTGAATAATTACAAAAACTTAAAAAACAAAATGGACCTCATTACAGGTAAGGCCCATCGTCAGGAATTCACGTAAAGTTTGGCAATAATTTAAATATTTGTGGGGTTTTTTGGCTTGTTTTTAAACTTTTGAGGTGCTAAATAGATATTGTCAACCTTCCTCTAAATGGTATCCATTCATACATCTAGGAACCTCTGTAGTCCAACTAGGGATGGTGGAGGAAAACGGTGACCATTGTATTTATTCCCATTTGTACAAACATGGTAGGACACTGGTCAACATCCAAACGTGCATTCACACTATATGCGCAGTTTGGAAACACCAATTATCCTAATCTGTATGTTTTTGAGAGGAAACCAGAGAACCCAGAGGAAACCCGCCATGGGAATCGAACCCTAGGCCTGGGGGTGCAAGGCGACAGTGCTAACCACTAAACCACTGTGCCACCCTAAACGGTCTCATTTGTGACATTTGTGACATTTGTGGATAGCCTCAAAAAATACAATTGCATAATAAATTGTATACATCACAGTTTAAATAGTACAATACATGTATAAATAATTACAGTATGTAATTATACAATCATCATAAGCCAAACACCCCTAAACTCGAAAGAAGACACAGCAGAGATAATTTCACAAAACACGCATTTGTGTAAGATGTAAAAAAAAAAATAATAATAATAATAATCTGCAAAACCTGTGGTGTATTTTCAAGGAATTTTAAACCATCCAATCGATCAACAGGAAATCTGAGAAAATCAAAACCGCTCTTACTGTTAAAGGTGACATGAATACAGTGACAACTGGTCATTATATTAGAGGAGAAAGCTAAATCAATAGCCATCAATATTTTATTTTATAGCTAATTTAAGTTCAGCAATGCATTACATCATGGGTATTGTTAATGATGTAATAAGAATGATGGGGCAGGTTAATAGACATTAACTTAAAGACAGATAGGCAGCTTCATGCATGATTTATAATTATAACGATTTACTGGGTTTGTGCTGTGTTTCAACATTGAACAACATAGTAAAAAGAAAAGCATTAAATAACCCTTTCATTTCAACTAAAAGGCATTAAATCTTTAGTTCATAGTGTGCTGAGTTTATTTACTTGTAACCCTGAAGGACATTTTTGACTAGAAAGAAATCAGGTCCAGCCCCACTTCTTGAGTTTTTTTTTTCTTCTTTACAGTCACTGGTGCTGCTATTGCATTTGGTTCCACACAAAAAACCTAAATAACTCCTAAATCTGCTTTAAGACCTTTGTTAACATGAAATAATCTGATGTGGAGGCCAAAAAGTTAAACATGTATTGAAGTATTTTTCGTTTGAAAGGCTTAGACAGCGAGCCGCCCGTTCGCTCAAGCAATATCATTTCCATTGGAGTTTCTAATGGTATTTTCCAAAGGAAATTGCTTGTACCCCAGAGAGGCAAGTAGTAGAATTTTATCTGATTAATGTCATTATTTATGTCTCCGTAGAGCTTCAGTGACAAACCAAAAGGGCAAAGCATCCCTCTCTCACAGTGTCGAATTTAGTCACCCAATGGATAGGAATATCCCCATGGAGTTGGAGGGTAATCCTATACTCATCTCATCTAATTACTACCCCCACCTTCCTTTCTCTCTCTCTCTCTCACTCACTCTCTCTCGCTCTCTCATTAGGTTAGAGGACAGACGATGCGGTTTAGGTAGGGGGGCCAAGCGTCTCTCACTTTGGCTCTGCGACTCAGTGATTGCACTCTAAGGCCTAAACAGCTTCATCATTTCCTGATGGGTTTCCTGTAGAGAGCTGAGGAACAGATGGCGGATAATGAAAAAGGATTCACTTTCCTTGAGTGATCTCTCTCTCGCTCTTCTCTTTTTTTATACTGTTTGCTTTACCTGTAATCTCCAGATGCCTCTGTCTCATGAATCAATTCCCTTTAACTTTAACCTTCTTCTTTTCCCCAATTCTCCACCAATATCTTCTAATCTTGAGATTTTACACCTGGAAGTCCAGGGGTTGTTGATTGATGAGACTGTAATCTGGATATGAATATACTATAACTTAGCACATTTTAAAAATCTTGTTTCAGAAACAGTCATAATCAATCTATCAAAAAGGTCAACAGTTTAGCAACTCCAGTTTTCTAAACGTGGACCATCACTGCTTCTGAATTAGATGCTGTATTGCAATCACATAAAGTTACGGTCCATATATCCATCTAGGAATGTCTGTAGTCAGAAGGATCTAGACTAGGTACTGTATGTGGTGGCCAATGGTGACCATTGTATTTATTCCCATTTTTCATGACTGTGGTTGGACCAAATCTGAATGTCTTTGGACTGTGAAACCAGAGTACCCGGTGGAAACCCACCAAGCACAGGGAAAACATGCAAACTCTGTGCACACATGGAGTTCAAACACAAACCCTGGAGGTGCAAAGCGACAGTGCTAACCACTAAGCCACCGTGCCACCAAGGTTATGTTATGTTAACTTATATAGCTGTTGAAAAAACTAAGACATTTCAGACTTTCAGATAGTTCACTTAAAAAAATGCAAGAGAAGTTTTAGTCACTTGGGATAGAGGCATCTTTCAAATGCCATAAATTAAGTACAACAGAAAAGTGTTTGCCATATCGCAAGTTTAAATTCCAGCAATCAACCCCACTATCAGACTCTTTCACACTAACCAAATATGTACGTCATGCATATGGAAGAGCAGTATTCCTTCTGAATATTCATGTGTATTGTAGGAAGCATTTGATACCTAAGGTATTAGCTATCCAGTATAGGGGGGCCGGCTAGCAGCAGGAGAAAATGATATTCAAATCCTATTAACAAAAAAAAAAAATTGCAACTAGTCAAAATGGGAATAATTATTTGTAGTACATTTACATTTAGGCATTTAGCAGACGCTCTTTTCCAGAGCGACAACAATAAAGTTTTATGTATAACAACTTATCATATTTATAGCTAATTATAGTCTTATAATAGCTGTGATAATTTTTAACAGTCATGTTAACTTAACCAGACCCTTTTTATAATTTATGTAGCTGGACCATCAGAGACTCTAGTGCTCTACTCCTTGCTTTTCTTTTTTTAATATGCCAGATATGCCAAGGTTTCACAGATAAAGAATTCTGTTTGCTGACATGTAAGTCGTATTCAAAGCCCTTGAAACACTTTCTTTCTTAACAGCACTTTGAAACTCAAAAAAAAAAACCTTTCTTCCACAAGGTACATGAAGAACCCAAAATTTTTTAAACTAAATATATTAGTTGATTTTTTTAAAGCTGTTACACCATGTTTTTATTTAATTTTCAAGAAACCTCTGTCTGCTTCTTCAAACATTTAATGGTGCCTTTTAATCTACCAATTTTAGAAATGAGTACAAAGTAATGGTTAAAGTCCCATCCTTTTTGAGTGAAAAAAACAAACCTCATTTTCAAGCCCTTTCCTTAAGCACTCTCTTTTTCCATTTCACCTCTTTCTCCTTTTTTTCACTCTAATTCTCTCTCATGGGAATCTAATGTGTTTGTAAGAATAAAATGAATTACCTCTGGGAATGAAAAAAAAAGTGAAGGGGTGACAAGTAGATTATAGTCAGCAGATTTCATGCGAAGATATGCTGTGTGTTAGGATAATAATGGAGAATAGAATTCAGCCATGGACCCACTTATATATATATATATATATATATATATATATATATATATATATACACACACACACACACACACACAATTTTTAAATTGCCATCCATTTCCAAGCAAGCAATGACAAGTCTGACAGAAAGTTACCTCTCTAAGACACAATTAGCAAAGCAGTAACTGGTCAATACAAATTGTATGAAAGTCGCTCTGGATAAGGGCGTCTGCCAAATCTCTAAATGTAAATGTACAAATTCGTGCTTTTCCACTGATGCACACTGCACTATGACCATATCTAGGATGGTTTTTGAAGTGCTCTGCCAAACATTGGCAGTGGCCTTGTAAGAAAGAAAGCAGGCCTTTGCTGATCAGACAAAACCCAGACAGCTTGTGCTGCACACAGGTTTGTAACATTCACAACTCACAAAGACGCCTCTTCATCAACCACTGAGTTACATAACAGGGCACATACGTGCATGTAAAAGCTTCTATGTGCCTGTTGTACAGAGGCCATTTTGTGCTGTCACATGCAGATTCACCTTGGCAGCGAGAGCTGGAAGCCTTAAAGCTCCTTACAGCTCCACCCTAAAACACATAAAAAATGTATATGTTGAAATATTTATGATGTGTTTGCTGAGCCTGGATCTGTTGCTTGATGCTGTGTTTTTGTTATTTTAACCAGAAGACAGAGGATGTACCATGCTGATATCACAGGAGGACACGGTGCTGTTGGATCTTAGACAAAAAGTGATAAGCATTATGTTTATTTGTGAGCTCTGAAATACAAAAGAGCAAGCGCTTGTGCAATGCTGTTGTATTACATACAGTTGCCCTGGGTTTCAACAGAGACTCTGCTAGTTATTGAGCTAGTTAGGAGATGACAAACGCGATAGTGCTGATGGCAGGATAAGCATGAATTTTGATGGTTTGAAGGCTTAACCTGTTCAAGCAGGATGAGATTTAGGCTAAAGAACTAAAGCAACAAAAAAAAACATCAAAATTTCATTACAAAGCAAATCTCAGATGTTGTTGAAGATTACTAGTTGATTGTAAAGATTAGTAAACCAGGGTGGATATTTCCTTTAATGCTGGCAGCTTAGACATATATTACATTGGTCATCTCTTGTGTAGAAAATATAAAGACTGTGTCTTATTGGTTATATTTTCTCTGTTTACTATTGCTGAGTCATAAAAATATGAGTTTCGCCAATTGTAAGTGCCATCCTCATTACAGTTCAAGGTTCAGTTGCTGTATACATAAACCCTTGTTTTATAGTGAAAATAGGCAAAAATATTGTGCTGGGATTGTCTCTACAAAAAAGGCAGAAAATATACAGAATGAGGCAGCATGCTAAACATCATCAATTATACTGAGCATAGAAGGTAATTCATTTACACAAACCCAAATGCAAAGGAAGGATTTATTTGCTGATAAATTTACTGGCAATTAAATGTTTCCTTTTTTTTAACCATAGCTTTAATGCAACATAAATTATTTCATTTCCCATAGTGAGAGAAACCCAATGGCTTTAAAAAATGTCTGGGAGAAAATCTAACTTGTACAAATTCTTCAATTACACCTGATGCTTTTCATCTCCTGGGGCAATGATGGTGTAGAAATGCGGATGTTTTCATGAAAAGAAATTATTTTGTAAAATGGCAGTGATGAAGTAATTACATTTCCTACACAATATCATAAAGTAGCTAAATTTGTCAGTGATTAGGGGTTAAAGATGGGTTCAATTACATCATCATACTTCCTGCTTATCATACATTTACAATGACCACAGAGTATAATAAAATTACCTAACAACTCCCCCCAACACAATACGTATTTGAGGCAATGGGTTTGCTGACTTGTCAATCTAATGAGACTAATTGGTGGGTGTGAGATTACATGATAGTTTTAATAGCTTTATACAGTGCACATTAAAGGTCTACACACCCATATTAAACCTGGTAGGTTTTGTGATGTAAATAAATTAGACCATGATAAATGACTGAGTTACATATTGTGCTATAGCAGCCAAAATAATAATGTAAAAACAAGTTTTTATTATAACTTGGTTAAGCAAGTGTCCATATTCCTTAACTAAAACTAATACTTTGTTGAAGCATTTTCCTTGTAATATAGCAGTCAGTCTTTATGGTTAAGAGTCTACCAGTTTAGCACTTTATCTTGATTTGGCAAATTTATTCCACATTTCTTTACAAAAAAATTGCTCCAGATCTATCAAATTGTGAGCAAGCTCTCCTTTGCACAGTCATTTTTAAGTCAATCCTGAGGTTGTTGATAGGATATAGATCTTGGCTTTCACTGAGCCAATCCAAAATACTGGGTTGTTATCCAGTATTTGGATTGTTATCATTCTGAAAGGTGATTTATTTTTTTCTTCACAGCTGTCAGGCTTTGTGCCAAAATGACTTGATACTTGGAGCTATCCATGATTGCATCTGTCTTAAGCCCCAGTCTCAGCTGAAGAAAAGGATCCCCATTGAGCGATGTGGTCACCACCATGCTTCAGCATGGGTACACTGTTCTTTGATTGATGAGCTTCATGATGTTCCATGGTACATGGTGTTTTGGAAATTATTCTGTAATCCTTTCCTGATCGATACATTTCGACTGTGAGATCCCATACATGCTTTGTAAAACTCTGTAAAATGCTGGCTCCGGCAGTCAGCAGCTGGTCTTTTTTGTATGTTTGTTTGTTTTAAGGTAATCAGAATCCCTCCATCAATTACAAAGGAATCATAATTACTTTTGAACATGATTTGGAATGCGATTGGATAATTCTGAGCACAATCACATGCTCCATTATAAAAGGGTCCGCACACCTGTGCAACTAGGGAATTTTGAGTGTTCTCTTTGGTTCCTGAAACTTTTTTTACTTGAATTTTACTAGTTGCTATATGACATTAAAGGTTTAAAAACTGACACCAGTTATCACTGCTATTTATTACACTTTCTGCATCATAAAAACCCACAAATTTAACTAGAAGTGTGTAAACAAATTTGGTTAAAAGAGTAAGCAAGGATGGAGACCTTGAGATAAGATTTATGATCAATTACATTGTGAACCCTTATTGCCAAACTGTTTAAAATGTTTTGTGCATGATTGTTTGATGCGTTCCAGCAAAAACAGCAATGCAAACGCGCACATCTGGAGGGACCACATCTGGAGCTCGAGACTGGATCAGAGCGCACAAAAACATAGAGTGACTGATTTTTCAGAAAGAAAGAAAAAACATTTGATCGACAAATGATGTGTGCAGGATAAAAGCAGAAAAACTTCACTTGATGTTTACACACCCGACAGTTCAGTGTTCACTGGTGCGCGACAGTGGAGCAGGAATAATCCCAGCCCCTTAGACACATCAAGCCCTTACCTTTCCGGATGAGGTCCTCTATGTCCTGGTCGAACCCGAGGCGGTGGCATTTGCTCCACAGGCCCATGTTGGTGGAGTTATACTGGCGGCTGCACTCGTCGGCGGCGCTCATGGCGAAAAGCTGCCGTCGGTTGCGCGTCACGAGCAGCTTTCCTTCCCAGCGGTCGAGGCGCGAGCGGCTGGCGCGCAGCGGCAGGCTGTTGTTGGGGATGTAGATGAAACCCGGGTCCTTGCGGCGGCTCGAGAAGCTTCGGCACCGCTCACGGTAGCGCCTGGCGTCCGTCTCGTACCAGTGGTCGGAGCACACGGCCACCGCCAGCATGCCTAGCGCGCACAGGGACAGCGAGAGACCGGCGTACAGCAGCAGCTTGCCGGCGGCCATGCTCCTCGCAGCTTCGTCGCGCGCGCTCTTTCACTCTCTCTCTCTCAGCCGCCTTCAGCGCCACGGACAGCTTCGGTTGGCGTGCGCGCGCGAGTCCCCGCGCTCAGCTGTGTGCATCACCTCGCGCCGTGCAAAGCAACGCAATCTGACCGCCAGAAACGCGCACACGTGATAAATATCCCTGAATGTTTTTATCTTGTGTGGAAGGGGAAAAGACGCCTATAACCGGACCATCCGTAAACGGGGTGGTGGGGGAGGGGACATCCAGTACCTTTTGAGAAGAAGAAACAAATATATATATAATACAAATCTCAACCATGCTTCCATGCAATGATATCTTATGCATGTGTGCAATAATTAATATGATATTCGCCTTACCTAAATATCCTACAGTCTGTTTATCATTCTATTCTAAATGTCCAGAGAGCATGCCAAGACAAGCTCCAGAGCGAATGAATGGGATAGTGAATGTGTTCATCCAGTACAACCATTCGCATTTCTCTGTCCACTGAACAGTGAGAGAGTAAACATGGTCCGAGCTGGGAGCATCACGTTTTGCTTGTTCTGTCTCTATAAGTCTAAACTAGTAGCTGAGGAATTTCTACAGTACATACACATGAATTGCAATGCTCTATAGTTAAGCAGGTTTGCATTTATAAAATCTTACCTAAACAAAAGGCTCTAGATTGTAAAAGTATTCCTGATCACAGTGCAATGTCGCTGTCCACACAAAGCATCCACGGGCCTTCATTTCTTAATCACTCAGGCGTTATACTCACCGTCTGATAATACTGATGCTGAAGCTGTACAGTCCTAAACCCAGGCCATGACGAGAAATCCTTATTGGTCTGTCGTCATTTCTGTGCAGCCTTTATTCTTCTTCACCTGTTATCCCAAAAGCCACCTGGAAAAACTGTTAGAAATAGCCTAACGATGACAGGATTCACTTGGACGGTGCAGATACGGTGAACGTGGCCTCATCGTTCTCCGTGCACGTCTCTGTCTCCAAATCCAGCGGTGATGTCATGCTGCCAGTCGGAGACGCTCATTGTTTATTAAAGCACCTTCTTAAAGGCGCAGCGCCACCTGCAGAGGCTTGAGTCAGCGATATGACGTCATGCATGAGAACTTCCTTTTTCCTGCGACTCGGAGTTGATCAGGTGTGTCGGAAAACTCCAGATACTAATACTAATAAACATACACAATGGTAATATATTGCATTGCTGCTTGTCATTGGGGTCTAGCGGAAAAGCAAAAAAAGGTTTTGTAGCAACTAAAAGAAAATGTTTCTCTTTCATAAGAAATAGGGCCAAGAAGATCCAAGCATATTTTTTATGTCACATAAGAAAAGAAGTCAGTGGGTGCTCCTCAATATATATCAGCAGATACTACTGTATAAAGCTGTGCTGAGCAGAAAGGTACTGTATATCGAACCTTTCCGGTTGGCGTGCACATGTGACTCTGCATGCTCAGCTGTGTGCATCAATTCACAACACAGAATGCAACACAGTCTGACTTTGAGACATTCTGGAACATAATAAATATCCACCTGTGCCTCAAAAGATAGCTAAAACTGGACCTTGTGTTAAAGGTCCGAGACATCCCGTACCTTTGAAGAAGAAAACAAGATTACTCATACATGAAGTGTTTCAAAGATTGACACTGTTGCCTCGCACCTTCAGGGTTGTGGGTTTGAACCTCACTTCTGGTCTTTATTTCTGGAGTTTGCGTGTTCTCACCATTCTTGATGGTTCCCTACAGGTTCTTCCGTTTCCTCCACTGGTACAAAGATATGTGGTCTAGGCTAATTGGGATTCTTAAATAGCCATTCTGTATGATTGGGAGTGTGTGCTTCTGCCCTGTAATTAGTTGGCACCATATCCAGGGTGTCCCCTGCTTTGTCTCCTGAGCTCTGTGGGGTGGGCACCAGGACCCTTGCAACTGTTCACAGGATAAGCAGTATGGAAAAAAGAATAAATAATATAATTGTAACCATTGCACAGGAGACTTCAATGCATTATTCCAACAATTAACAAATGTTTGTCGTCATAAAGTTGTCTACTTACAACGCTATTTGCTCTGTAGCGTCATCTATTCACAAACCTGTTCAAATACTAATGCATTTATTTTACTTACCAACATTTAAATAATGTTTTAATTGACAGATATGAACCATTGTTTTATCAGTGTTACTTGCCTTTCCATATGCTCAACAGAGTTAATATTACACCTTGAGGTCACAAAGCAAAAGTGCATTATGCACTAATAGAGGCCCATTGGGGAAGGAATCATGCTGCCTCATGCTTCCTGTCTGTATATGCTTTCAGTGGAGAAGGAGCAACATACAAGTTGGTTATAGGCAGGGTTGTCAAATATATTGGTATAATTTAAGTATTCTATTGTGGAAAGAGCTGACTTTTTAGCAAATCACTGGAATAGAATCTAATTTTGTACGTGAAACCATTTAAAGCAAGTGACTTCTCTGTATACTGGATCATGGACACAGGAACCCATCTTGCCAACATTTTTTTTTCTTCAACATCATGACCATTTTGATGTTGATGTAATATCAGTAAGTTAAAGGCCAGGGAGCCTTAAAAAGCCTCAAAATTCAGACTGCTTGAGAAAATTCCGGAAACATCCTATCATGACCTGTTCTATTTATTTAGTATTTTTTCAGTTTTTTTAATGCAGCATTTGACCTATCAATCAATACACCATGAGGTGATACTGTGCCATGGTTATTTTATGTTGGCTTGCTTTGTCCAGTGTATGCAACATATGTTTATTAGGCATGGTGATATGATACAACTCAAGTGATCCATTGCCCTAATCTGTCTGTTATAGAGACCCATTGTACTGTCCACAGAGTATATTGCTGAATAATTTATGAGAGTAGTAGCCATCTGTCAGATACTGAAATAGTGAGGCTGTGAACCACCAGAGTGGATTTTTTCCCCCTTCTATAGCCTACAAGACTGTATGTAGTGTGTTCTATCTATGCCTTCAAAATGGAAAAAAAATTCAAGTGTGATTTTTTTGTATTCTGTCAAATACACTTACTGGCAGTGTTGGGGGATGTTACTTTTTAAAGTAACTTATTACATTACAAAATTACTGTGATTAAAAAGTAATCAGTTACATTACAGCGTTACTTTCTGAAGGTAACTAGTTAGAGTACTTTTCCATTGCAGAAAATGAAAACTCCTTTATGATTCCTTGTGCATGTTGTTTTAGTCAAGACCTTTATAATTATTCTACCATCATCACTCAGTGAAGTTTGGCCCATAATCTGTTAACTACTAACACCGCTATCTCAACGCTATCTCGCGGGTTATCGGGGGCGGGGCTTGTAGAACGACTTTCACACACACTAAGGGATTGGAAATGACTGCTGTCTGGCTCATGGATTACAGAAATTGTCTAAATAACAGATTACATTTTTGAAAAAGTAACTAAATAACTGAGCACTTAAATAGCGGACCTAACGCGTTAGATTACTCGTTACATCAAAAGAGTAATCCGAGTACACCCAACACTCCTTACTGGCCACTTTAACATGAGCAGCATCTAAGTGGCATTTTGTTTATTTCTAATAAGACTGCTCTCCTCATCCTTTCTTTAATCTTCTACTGCCCAGTTACAGTGATCCTGCGTCCATTGTAGCCTCAGATTTCTGTTCTCGTCTGCCAGGAGTCAAACTCGACATGGTCTACTACTGTTGTAGCAACATGTTGCATATTCTGAGATACTTTCCATCTCTCCATAATTGTAATGAGTCATTTGACTTACAGTAGCATAGACTTCCTGTCATCCTGTCAGTAACCTAGTGGTATGGATGTTCCTATTAAAAATGTCCAGTATGTATTTCCTGGTTCAGCCATAAATCATCTGCAAGATTGTAATACATCTTAGATTTGCTTAAAAATTATTTAATCTAATTTCACATTTGATAAAAATGTTAGAAGAATCATAAGTCCAAACAGCCAGCAATTTAAGTGATGATACTTTCTCCTTTAAAACTGACACATTTTCTTTAGGCTTTTATTTTGGATTATATAAACAATATTGGGTAACAGTAGAGGCTGAGGAAGAGCCTAAGGGTGGACACCAGTGTGAGTGAGGGCTAGAAAACCTAAACCGAACCATGGAATGTAGAAATGATTCAATAATCATTATTATTTCTATTAACCATTAAATAACGTTTTCATAACGCTTTATTTTATACATACTGTATATCCCATGTATTGAAGTTAAAACATGTAATTCCATATCAATCTATATATTCCATAATTGTAGCTAAAAACAGGTAATTTAGTAACTGCATGTAAAATAAAAATGTTATTAATAATTAGCTTAGTCATTTATCTTAGTTAACTGGCTCAGCTACTGTATCTTTAGTTAATAATTGACTTTAATCATCAAGTTGTAGTTACCTAAGATTAAATAATTTAGCTAGCATATCTTGTTACCTGTGTAACATATAAATAACTTTATAAATTAAATAACTAACATATAAATTATGTGAATGATGGACAGTGAAAAAGACACTAAGCATACATCAACACAGCAATATACAGTATTTACATCATAGACTTGCATTGCACAGAGTCTGAAGCATTGAATTGATCATAAATGTGCTTTCAACCCAACCCAAAAGCCAAAGAGATTCCAGTGCATGTAATCAACATTATATGAACAGTTTGACAGCAAAATTATATACAGTAATTACATTTTTCAAACTTTGAGAAAATGACACTTTTTCGAATTAAGGAAGAGGTATTGCAAACTGATATAGATAATTTAATGCAATTTTCTTTCAAAGTTTTATTCATATAAGTGTGAATTGTATCTTATTTTGCAAAATGCTATAACTCCATCTCTCACAGTATTCTCATAATGGAAATTGCAGCCATGTGTTGAGTTTTGTTGTGTATGAAACTTTTTTAATTTTAACGATTGTTGAAGATCCTGAGAAACATTTAAACTAATACCAAAAATTTCACTTTAAAGCATCATCAGCCTGCTCCTCTACCAGTTTTACTTTCACTTATGTAGCTTATAACAGCTCCTATCATACTACAGGTATGCACCATATAAGTTCTATTCAGATATTGTCCAAATGCATGTACAGTATGTATATACAGAGGTTGTTAAAGACAACCTCGTGTGCCAGAAATTGTTAAAATGAGTAAAAGTCCAAAAAATTAAGTTTACCATATTTTGCTATCAGACTGTTCATATGCAGAACATAGGACATACTGTAGATACTGACATACTGTAGACTGTACACTTTATTAATGATTGGGCAGTTTGTCATATCCAATAGATTAGGCATGTTTTTCACTGTAATGAAATTCTTAATTTCTCTTAAGGCCAGATTCTCTTTTAATTAGACGGTTAACTAGTTGAGTTGATTCTTTGCTGTAACTCAGCTCTGATTTCTCATTAGGATGATGTTGCTGGAAAATTGTGGGTGAAAAAACATGCTCTTGCTCTTTTGGTTTTAGGAGTTTACAGCAAAACCATTCCCTTTTCCTCTTATTGAACCGAATACCGTTGTAACTGCAAGGTCCTTGTAACATTGTAAGTAGAAAGGTCCTTCTGAGACATAGGCTTCTTCCAGCAATAACAAAAATACAACAGAAACCACAAAATTAGCACCAGAATCACTAATCACATCACATTTTAATATACACATATTTAACTTGTTTCAGGGTGGATTTTTTACTGTCGCTAATAAGACATCAAAATCAAAATCCCACCAATGAAGAAAGACCTTGCATCATTGATTAGCAACTAGCTGGATGAGATTAAACTGCTTTTGCTAAATTAATGTGTTGTCATGTACAGTTTTTATCCTCTCATGAGCCTATTTGAACTTGGTTTAAAAAAGCCATGGCACTGTTTAATCACTGCTCATGTTCTCCCTTTGCTGTTTCACCTCAAGGAGATTTGGAGAAAAACCTTCTGCATCAGTCTGACACAGCATCTACTGTGTCTGGAAAACTAAAATACGTTTCTTTTCCCCCCCACAGCACTTGGCAAAGCAGTCATAGATTTAATGTGCCATTATAATAATCTCTGCCCTGAGGGTGCAGATAGAAGTAGGTATAATAGCTTTTCCTGCTCACAGTTCCTCACTTTAAAACTGAATTTTAACTATGCGACTGTAATTTTCTCGACGATGGTATGAATGGCATCTTGACAGCAGAATTTTAATTATTTTTCTTTTTGAAGCACTTTAGAATGTCAGACAATGTAATCTGAAAATGCAGTAGATACAACCAGAGCAATTTGTCTTGCACTGCGTGAAAGCGCCTTATCTTGAATGCAGGCTCTTTTTTTTTCATTTTGTTGTCCCCAGAATTGTGTTAATAGATACATTCAGTGTGAGAGAAGGAAAAACGTGATGCTCATACCAATGTTGAGAGCCATCTATCAAAATATTTATTTAATGCCAATCTTCTTCCTATGAGCAGATCTCCATCTAGTGGACAAATTAATACATGACAAGTCTCTCAGTATCAACTTAAAATATAGTCAAGCGCTGATACTTTAAATAAATAAAATAAAGGCTTTACTTAGCTAGCAATGTATGTTTACTATGTATCGATGTATGTATAGAAATAATGCGGGGGGGGGGGGAGGATTTGCCAAGTTATTTGTATTTGCTTTTCTAAATCTGATGTTAATTTATTCAATAATTTGTATTCTTACCTTTATTTCTTCTGTATTGCTGAATGTTGTCATGTTGCACTTTAAACCTTTTGCTATATATAGTATAGCAATTAAAGGATAATAAATTAGCAACAAACAAAAAATATTTTCCTCCTGACACCTGTGTGAGCAAAGATGATTACACATAGCACATTAATATTAATGTTTAATGCTGTGTTGATATTTGATAAGCTTTGTTTTCAATGTGGTGATAGCCATATGCTGATTTTGGCACAATAACACAGCTGAAAGTTGTTTCTAACCATGTTGGATTTTTTTTTTCAAAGCGGAACCATCAAAGACAACCTGTTTCCACACGGAGGCAAAATAAAGACGATATATTTGAAAACTCGCCACATTTATTTCTAATGTGAGAAATAGGACGCCAATTTTTCACTTTTTAATTTGAAATTCGGTAAATGTCCACAAAGTCGCTTGTATTCACCATGAACGCAAACTAATTTTAAAATATGTTGTTGTTAGCTAACTTTAATAACTCGTCTATTTTATTTTATTAGTCAACTATATCCTTGATCCAAAACACCAGAAGCTGAAATATCGTCGCAAACATTGTAAATATGATTATTATGAGCAGTAATTGTGAAATAGGTAAAGAAAAAACGCGGAAGTTTATTCACATATCGACCAATCAGATGCGCTCGCTAACGCATGCGCAGTTACCATAGTTCGCTATCACACGGCAGATGTTTATAGCCTAGCGTTAACGATTAGCTACTTAGCACGTAATCAGTTTGTTTAAGCGCATGTATATAGTCACATAATACTATGTCTCATTCGTAAACGTTTATTATCAGTTATTTGGATTTGTATCTCGGAGTACATTTTGGAGATTTATTAAGCGGTAAGTCATTCTGTCTTTGGTCGCGTGAATGACCCTGAAACCTTGGGTTAAATCCGAGATGCCTCCTGATTGGACACAAAGTGCACGAGGCAGAACCTCGCAGCAGTTCAATTATACCCCGTGTAGGGTGCAGGTATAGGGAGTGATGAGATATTTGGAATTCAGCCGGTGTCATTATATGATCCTGCGAGATGGTAGATGAATAATTTGCCCTTTGCCAAGCTTGTGGTTATGTATTATCATGGTTTTATTTATTTCTTGACGTCACGTTAAATCAGTTCATACTGCTGTTACTATTTGTATTTTTCGTCTCAACTTCAGACTATATTTAAATTGTGAAAAACACTCAAACAATTGGATTTCACTTTGCCAATATTAAGCGTCAAATCTAAATTTAAAAACGAGTTTCAGATATATTTGTGCCCTTCCTTTAGTGGTTTAATATATGATAATTACTAAAATTAATATTACTAAATACTGTAGCATTTCGGAAATACTGCTTATAATTTTATAACTCATCACTCAGTGACTCATCCTGTACCAGTCTTGTGTTCATCCAATCACATTTACAAAAAGGAAGCGTGTTTGCATTAGCTACCATGAGAAAATCCAAGGCAGTACGGTGGTTAGCACTGTCGCCTTGCACCTCCAGGGTCTGGGTTTGCATGTTCCTCCTAGAATCTCCTGGGATCATCCTCAGGAGCAGACAGGGTTAAGAGCCTTGCTCTAGGGCTCAACAGTGGCAATTTGAGCCCCAGACCTTCCAATCAGTAGCCCAGAGCCTTAACCATTTGAGCTGCCACTGACCCCAAAGCCCTATATTGCCATCACTTGAAAGGAAGAAGCCCCACTCTTTAAAAAAAAAAAAAAGCCAGATTGAAGTTTGCAGGTGATCTAAAGCCTGTTGTTGGAGTGATCTCTGGTCAGATGAAACAGTAACATAACCACCCCAACTGTGAAACATGGGACTGGTAGCACTTTAAAATATCCCAGGTATATAACCGTAATATACAGGCTGGGCCATTTATATGGATACACCTTAAAAAAATGGGAATGGTTGGTGATATTAACTTCCTGTTTGT
>JAQMYJ010000004.1:8741279-8768369 GCA_030014305.1 Clarias laeviceps | reverse complement strand
GTGTTAATGCAATACTTTTCTGTGAGAAATACTTGATTTTCTGGAAAAATTTCAGGGGTGCCAACAATTTTGGTCATTACTGTTTATATAAACCTAAAGGTGGGTTTGGGGACATTGTTTTTTGGGAAAACAAATTATGGTCCCACTAAGTGCAAACCAGATGGGATAGTATGTTGCAAAATGCTGTGGTTGCTGTTCTGATTAATTATGCCCTGAATTTTCACTAAGTCACCAACAGTGTCACCAGCAAAGCACCCCACACCATCACACCTCCTGCTCCATGCTTCACATTGGGAATCACCCATTCATGAACTATCGTTCACCCTCTCTACATCTAACAAAGGTGGTTTGAACCAACATAACCAACCATTTGACAGGGTGGTTAGAACCAAAAATCTCAAATCTGACCAAAGGACAGTTTTTCATTGATCTAATGTACATTCCTTGTATTTCTTGGCCCAGGCAAGTCTCTTCTGTTTGTTGTTCTTTTGACACAATGTTTTTTTTTCCACAATTAAACCATGAAGGCCTGACTTGTGCAGTCTCCTCTGAACAGTGGATGTTGAAATATGGTCTTCCTTTCCTTGGACGGTAGAGTTAGTTTCATCATAGCATCATCATTTGATGGTTTTAGCAACTGCACTTACAGATACTTCAAAGTTCTTGAGATTTTTTTGGATTGACCCTAGCTTCAAATCATAGAGATGGACTGTCTTTTCCCTTTTTTAAACTGTACAGTACAGTTTGTACAGTACAGTAGTTGTAGTAGCTCTAATATGGCTATTGACTTTGTACCTACCCTTCTTCTGCACAATACAACTGATTGTCTAAAGCAGATTAAGAAGGCATGAACTGTCACAAATTAACAAGGCACACCTTTGAATTGAAAAACATTCCATGTGGCTACCTCATGAACCTGATGAGAGAATGCCATGGTGTACCAAGATGTCCTCAAAGCTAAATGTGGCTACTTTGTACAATCGAAAATATAAAACATATTCTGGGTTGTTTTAACAATTTTTTGTTTACTACATAGTCCCATATGTTTTATTTAAAAGATTGGATGTATTTGATACTAATTTACAATGTTGAAAAAAAAAAAAAAAAAAAAAAAAGGGAAGATGTGTCCAAACATTGACTGGTAGTGTATGTGTCTATGTAAGGGGGAAAAAACTCCTACTTCTACAGTATCAATGGTCCTTGAGATGCTTCTACAACTTCACTGGAGTCTATCTGTGCTTAATTTAATTCATTGGACAGAATTGAAAAGGCATAGAGTGAAGAATGAAATCATAGCCATGTGGTCAAGAAAATATGTGTCTAGACCCATGAGACAGGATTGTGTCAAAACACTGATCTGGGGATGAAAACAAGAAAATTTCTGCAGCATTGAAAGTGTCCTGAGTAATTGGGGATAAATGGCTTTGGTCAGAGAGGTAACCATGAACCAAGGGTCACTATAAATGAGATCCTGAGTTGCCCTTGTGGAGATGGGAGAGACTTACAGAAGGACAGCCATCGGTCCAGCACTCCACCAGTGAGGTCTCTATAGTAGAGTGGACAGACAGAAGCCATTCCTCACTAAAAAGTACATGATAGCCCATTAGGAATTTGCCAAAAAACTGCAGAAGAATTCTCAGACCATAAGAAACACAATCCTCTTGTCTGATGACATGGAGATTGAACTATTTGGAATCTGGAGATAAGGTCACCTTATAAAAGCCATTGCTGCAGTTGGACACGATGGTGGTAGCATCATGCTGTGGGGATGTTTTTCTGTGACTGGGAGACGAGTCAGAACAGAGGAAAAAATGGATGCACAAAAATAAAGAGATATTCTGAGTAAAAACCTTCTCCAGAGTGGTTAGGATCTTAGGCTATTTTAACATGACAACAACCTATTAAGAAAACACGAGTGTCTTCAGAGCAACTTTCTGAAAGTAATGGAGCGGCCCAAACAGAGTCTGGACCTGAACCCAATAGAGTATCTCTGAAGAGACCTGAAAACGGTTGTGACCAACCATTCTGGTTGAGCTTGAATGATTCTTCCAAGAAGAATGAAAAAAACTTCCAAAAGAAAGATGTGCTAAGCTTGTAGCATCATTCACAAGTAGACTTGAGGCTGTCTTAGCTGCCAGAGGTGCTTCAACTAGTACTAAGGGATGGGTCTGAATACTTATCTCTCTCTCTCATCGTCTATCTTGCTTAATCCTGTACACGGGTGGTGATGGCCTGGAGCCTATTCCAAAAGACTTAGGGCACGAGGTGGGGTACACCCTGGACCAGGTGCCAATCCATCGCAGGGCACCCACATATACACTTATTCACACATTAAGAGCAATTTGGAAATGCCAATTAGCCGAATCTGCAGAAGACCATTGACTGTACACTCACCCCACACTACCCAGCCACAAGCGTTGTGTCAAGAAGGGCATCTGACATAAAACTTTTGCCAAGTTGTTGCTGGACCACACGGTACGCTATGGTGACCCGTTGATGGGAGCAACCGAAAGACAAAAATAAATAAATAGCACAATCTTCTTGTCTTTGAATTGTGGGAGGAAACCCACCAAACACTGGGAGATTATAATAAACTTTATGTTTACACACAACAACCCGAGGCGGAACTCGAACCAGGATCATGGAGATGCAACGCGACAGTGCTTGAATACTTATGTCAATGTGATATTTCATTTTTTTTTATCAGTCTCATACTACCTGTTTTTACTTTGTCATTGTGTACTATTATGTGCAAGATTATGATGATTTTTATTTTATTTTAATCTATTTTACAGTCTTCTGCCAATCTTCTATAATTGAAACAACAAAATGATCACCACACTTATGATCCTTCTCGTTATTATTATTATTTTTTAAAATATATATATTTTAGTTACAACATTGTGTGAAAGATCACATGGTTTAGCAAAGTCAAAGCTCTGTGTCCCTAAGACCTTGTTGGGAAGTTTGTTACAACACAAACTTCTCTTATGGCTCTGTGACACAAGGAACGATTACAAAAGCCTTTCTTTTATGTACAAGTACAAACTTCCGGAAACGTTCCTGTAGAAAGAGTTTACTTGTTTTATCAGGTCTGGTAGAAGGATCTAAAAATAACTTCCTCTATTCGTTATTGGAGTACATTGTATAGCTGTTGTTTGGGTCCGTTTTAAAGAGGTGAAACGTCCCGTTTTCCAGCGTCACTTCGTTTTTCTTCACACTGTCTCCCCCTCCCGTCTCTCTCTCTCCTTCGCCTCCTCTCTCTCTCTCCTCTCTCTCTCTCTCACACCTCTCCCCACTCGGTGTCTCGTAGTTTAAAATGGCGGCGTTGAGCAGCGCCGAGTCCCCACCGGCCGTCTTTAACGGAGAGCCGATGGCGCACGACGCGGAGCGGGAGCCGGGGTCGGGGCTGGAGGCGCTGAGCGCGGGGTTCAGCCCGGGGTTGTGCACGGCGTGTTCCGCGTCCGCCGAGGCCGAGCATCGCCACGACATTCCCGAGGAGGTACGCCAGCTCTGAGGAGAGGGAGGGGGGGAGAGAGAGATCTGCCTGGATGGAGGAGACCTTCAGGAAACACCGGCTCTAATATGGATCGCGGGGGATGCGTTTGCACGGGAAGGGGGGCTACATGATGCACTTATATATATATATATATTCACATTCACACAAAAACAAATTTGTTGTCGCACGAGCACGGGTTATTGTGTGTGTGTGTGTGTATAGGTGTAGTGTGTTTGTGTACTGTATTTGTAGCTGGCCAGGTGCATCATTACAGCCGTGTCAGATACACAGAGCGGGTTCTTCCATGTTTTTCGCTGCAGTTCTCCCGGCCAGGGCCCTGCTCGTGTTTCACGCGCTGTATTTTCTCCGCGAGCTCACTGCAGCTGTAGCTATGCTTGTTAGCATCCGAGCTAGCGCGCGAGCTACACCGAAATACGCTCTCTCGGTTACACCGACATCTGAGGCAGCAGCAGCTCGCGCAGTGCATTGTTCAAACCTGCAGCCTGTCCTCAATATGAACTCTGAATCCATTTCCTCAGTTCCTGATTTGTTTAGCTTCCATAAAATTCGCCTTGTTATTGCACGACTATCTGAAGCATGTTCATATTTTATATTATACACCCTCAATATTTAGGTAGTGTTCTTTCAGGCAATGTAATCCTTTGTAGCCCGTGCTGGCCTTCAGTTGGTGTGTGTGCGCGCGAGCGCGCGCGCGCTACATCTTTACAGGTGCCTGTTTTGAAATCTATCTGCTGCTACAACACACATGCTACTGTTGCTAGGCTTATTAAAGGCCATTCTGACACATTAAATATGTTTCTATGGAATAGTTTATGGTGTGTTTATCAGTTCTGGTGTTGGTTGACGTGGTGTATTTCTTATTGTTATTCCTGTGAGAAGATCATGGTGTTGTGTCGTCATGGGGGACACTGCTAAAGCAAATGCAGTGCTGTTTAATAGGGAGAAATAAATTCCCTAGTCTCAAACATGAGGAGTGATAACGGTCATGGTTTCGGGATTACCTTTTAAAAACAACACAGCAAGAGCAGCCTTTCTCATTTATCGTTTTCCAGCGCCATTAAATGTCTTATTAGTGAAAAATGCATTATAGAATAAGTGGAGACAGCAACCGTTGGATTTAAAAGATCTTGCCCTTGTCCTATTCAGTTCTTATTGTACCAAATTGTGACCAGTGTGTCACCGTGGCTTTGTGGTTAGCTGCCTTGCATCTCCAGAATCCGGGTCCGATTTCCGCTTCTGGTCTGTGTACATGTTCTCCCAGTGCTTGGTGGGTTTCCACTCATAGTCCATAGATATGCAGGTTAGGCTAATTGGCGTTCCCAAATTTCCTGCTGCAGGTGTGTGTGTGCGCGTGTGTGGCCTGCGATGGACTAGCACTGCTTTCAGGATATACCCTGCCTCATGCCCCAAGTCTCGTGAGATAGGCTTCAGGCCCTCCGCAACCCTGTACACAGGATAAAGCTGTATTGACGATGAGTGAGTGAGTAAGTGATGACCAGCATAATGAGAAATTTTGGTTGAAATTTGGTGGATGAGCAAATTACTGGAGCTTTAAATCAAGCAATGTCGCATGAGAGGGAGTGCCATTGTGCTTGAATATTTGCACCTGCAACTCATGAACCATGACTGTCGGAGCTTGCAACCAACAGTTAGTGTGACAGTTATATAGCCAAAAGGTGAGAAGAATAAACCATAGAGGTGGTGGACAGACTTGTGAATCTCATAAGTTTTTCTATGTATTTCTACTTATTTTGCTTTAGAATATCAACTACATTAACTTCCAGATTCCATTGTTAAATCCCAAATATTGTTAAACCGAAAGCTGGTGCACTAGGGTGTACAATACCTTGTTAAACACACACTAAGTAGTGTGTGTGTGGACCAGGGGATCCTGACGAGTGGTTTTGGGATTCAGTCTTGTGTTAGAATCTGTTTAGCTTTGTAGCTCGACTTGGGCGTAAATAAAACAGCATGGATGGTTCAGAGGCAATTTGGAACAACTTGGGAGCAGTTACTAAGGAAACTAATGTTGTTTAAGAGAACAAAACATTGTGAGCTGTGTACAACATTGTGTCTTGCTGAAAGTACTCCATGACTGGTTTTGAATGTGGGTTTTGCCAGGCAGCTGCTTTCTCTTTCCAGTACTTCAGACCATCCCAACCTACGGTTCACTCATGCTGGCGACTGACAGTTATAAAAATCAATGATTGTTAGAACAACCCGTAATGCAGTAATACATGTAGTTAAACGTCCCAATGCAGTTACTATCTATTATCATCACTCATGGAATGCCTCTCGTCCAATCAGATTACTTGGTTGGAAGTATTGTATAATAGAAGTTAAAAATGTATGCATTATTATTATTATTATTATTATTATTATTAACAACAACCCATGTGAACATTGGTACTTCTTTTGCTATATTCTGTTTTATAAGCACTACATTTGAAAAAAATATGACGTTTGATTTAATTCTCATCTTCATCCCATTTTGTGACATCATTGGGTGACATCAATGGCTCTACTTTACTCAGTTGACATCGGAGGAGTTCGTGCTGAGGGTGATTAGTTTAACCTGAAGATCTTAGTTTGAAAAACTATTTTCAGTTAGAACTGATTGGACCAGTTGATTACTAATTGCAACACTGGAAAAAGTTGGATGAAAGTTGAAGCTTGTCTTTTTAAACAGAATATGAGGTGATGCATCGCTGTCTTTATGTAGAGACGGATCAGCGGCTAAACCCTTCAGCAAAACCACAGTAGGAGTAAGGAGAGAAACTGCATTATTGGTAAATGTTAAAAAGAAGGTCTTAGAATTTTAATTACAGAGGAACAAAATCTTGGATGCTGTTGCTGATCACATGCAAAACTAATCTTTATATTTAACAAGGGATTCAGGGTTAAGATGATGACTGATTTGCTAAAACAAGGGCCCTATGTAATATTGCATTTCTCAATGACCTATAATAGCAGGATTCAATGTTTTAGTATTTGTCGTAAGAGTTTCCTTTTTTATAACTGTCAAATATCATACTGTCTTGTCACAAAATTGTCTTGATAATCTAATTAGCTTGTATGGAAATACACCAGGACTTAATTTATTATATGCTTTTGTTGCCTGTTTTTTATGGCCCAGTTCACCTGGGATTTGCTTGATGCTAGGCCTTTTTTTGTGTTTGCAGATATTGCAAATAGATTTGGTATTTGCTCAGCTTGTGTGGCCTGCTGTCAAAAGAAAAAAAAGCCTTCTTTTTATCGTCATATAATGCAGTGTAAATAAAGGTGACCATTACAGTTCGGTTTAAGATTTCCTTAAAAGAAACAAGGCAGCTATTTATATTTATGACTTCACCGAGCCTGTTCATCTAGAGAGATTGTGGTCAAGTACTGACTTGAAGATAACAGTTAGAATGCGAGATGAAACTCACTTTCAGCCAAAAGTATTACATGTTAAATAAACAAAGTTGGGCTGAGTCTAGCTTCCAGTTCATTTGGATCAGCTTCTGCTAAAGTGTTTGACTTGTAAAGCACTGTCATGGTTTAAGACATCTTCCTCTGAGCTGATATTTAGCTTTTACTCGTGGCTAAAGTTTTTGTTCTGTGATTGTTGCTTCAACATATAGAGAGTCATTTAGTGGGTGTGATGAATGCACAATTGGATTAAAGCAGTATTTAGTGCTGGTAAGGACATTAATTCAATAATTAAATCAGATCAATAAAAAAAATGCACCATAGTTTTGTTTTTTGTGTTTTTCATAAAAGTTGGCACTCTGCCCCAGAGGGTTTTTGTTCCCTAGAGACAGGAGCCTTGTATCATCTTAAAAGTTGTTGTTGATCTTTTTCGGCTGCTCCACAAGAACTTGGCACAATCACAATCCTCTCATTTCATCCAGGCTTGGGACCAGCTCTGCATCTAGTGGTTGGGTTTGGGCATTGAGTGGGAAAGGAACCTGAGCATTCAGCATGTCGATTTTCTTTATATATATATATATATATATATATACACACACGTCATATAAAGTTGTTGATGATGTAAAGTTTTCTCAGTTATATTATTTATTGGTTATTGGTTTGTATTTTGATAGAAAATTCTGCAGATACAAATTTAATCATTATCACATAAAAGAATATATGATTGTATACAATGAACAATTTGATGAGAGCATGAGTTAGCATGCTAACTGCTCATGACTGACTGGTCCTGTTACCTTAGCATGTCCCCACTGCAAACCTGCTCCCAAGTTTCAGAGCTCAACTTCTACTTAACCAGGGATTCTCGTAGTGCTGCACAGCATTGTGCAGGGACAGCATTAACTTTTACACCATAAAGAAGCATGTCAATTTGAGGTTGGAATATTTGACATACAGAAGCAGGATCCTCATTAGAATATTTAAAAACGTGTTTTTTTTTTTATTTTTTTATTTGCAGATATGGAATATCAAACAGATGATTAAGCTGACTCAAGAGCACATAGAAGCACTTCTGGACAAGTTTGGTGGTGAACACAACCCTCCATCCATATACCTGGAGGTAAATTAAACGGATAAGAACATAAATGTGGTGAAAGAGAGCTTATGTTATAGCACGGGATGTTCAAGGTGCTGTTGTGTTTTTTCTTCCTTCAAGGCTTATGAAGAGTACACCAGTAAACTTGATGCTTTACAGCAGAGGGAACAGCAGCTGCTGGAGGCCATAGGGAATGGCACAGAGTTCTGCTCCTCCCCCACTCCAGCACCACTGGAGGTCAGGTTGGGTGTGACCCAGAGCGCTGCTGCTGCCCCCAACACCTTGGCGGTGTTGCAGGCTCCAACTGACGCCACCCGCGCTAACCCACGGTCACCCCAGAAACCCATCGTCAGAGTCTTTCTGCCCAATAAACAGAGGACGGTGGTGAGTTTTTAGTTGCTCAATTACTGATTCTGCTAATTGTCATTAAAATGCTCAATGGGGACAGGATGGAGCGGGGGGGGGGAAAGGGAGGGGGGTATGTTTGGGATGTAATACCGTAGACGAATCAGTAGCCTGGGCAATTGGGCCAAGCAGATTTCATGAATTCTTGTGTTTTTTGTTTTTTTATTCAATTTTATTTTATTTATGCAATTGGGTTCAGCAACCAGATAAAGAAAAGAATCATCTCGCAAAAAGCTAAATTTTCATTTGGTATATATGCTTGACATTAATGTGTCTGGCAATAAGTTTTTTTCTGCCCCTGTGTAACAAGAATTAAGGAATAGAAGCATTGTAGATTCATTTTCTTCTACCAGATTGTAAAGAAGTGTGAGCCCACAGTCACTTAGCAAATGTAGGTGACCTCTTTTATTTGAAGGAGCTTCTCGGTGTGACTCTTTCGGGTTAGAGCAGAGTAAGTGAGTCTTAAAAAGGTTTTGGGAAAATTTCTGCGCTTGTGATTTTCTCCTGTCTTTAGGTTCCAGCACGTTGTGGGATGACTGTAAGGGACTCATTAAAGAAGGCTCTGATGATGCGAGGTCTGATTCCAGAATGCTGCGCTGTCTACAGGATTCAGGATGGGTAAATGCACAGAACATTACTACATGCATACTAATGCAAGTCTTAAAAGTGCGCGAGAGTGCGTGGATTAACAATAAAATTAAAACTGCTTATACTCCAAGTGAATAGCAGTGATTAGTACCTATCACTAGGCACTAGGTTAGTACCTATCGAGAGTGGTCCATGGATAGGCGAACAGGGAAGCAGTGGCAGAGTCATATTTTATTGAGCATTATATAGAATAATAAATAATTTAAAAAATGATCAGCACTCTGGTTATATTAAAACTTTTGTTGGCCACATTGTTTTAATTTTTCAATTCAATTCAATTTTATTTGTATAGCGCTTTTAACAATTGACATTGTCCCAAAGTAGCTTTACACAATCGAAAGAATTAGCCATATAAGGCTACTGTCAGGTGTGAACGTATTAACGCACATCAGTTCATTTGTAACTGCAGTCTGAGCGAAAAATGAATGCCCCACTTTGACGCTTAAATTTGAGCAGCGTAAATTAATTAGTTATTTGTGGTCTGAGGGTGCACAACCTACGGTAGAGCACAAAAAGAAGTTTTTGGATGTCTGCAAACAAAATTTGGACTGAGAATCTAAGGAAAGTGAAAGTTTCTTAAAGAGAATCATTACTGGTCATAAGACACAGATTCATCACTACGAGCCGAGAGTAAACAGCAGTGTATGGGACGGAACCATCCTCAATCGCAGACCAAGAAAACCTTCTTCAACCACAGCTTCAAAATTGATGTTTACAGTTTTCTGGGCTTCCCAATGGCCAGTATTGGAATAGGAATATCATCAGGAATAAGTTCAACAATCAACCGCTCGTTACGGTGAGGTGCTTATTGAAAACCTGAAGCCTAAACTTCGAATTAAACGCAGACGACTGCTGTCTAAGAGCGTTGTGATCTTGCATGACATTGCACGCCCGCACACTTCTGCCCACACTGTCGAAGCTCTGCAAAATCTTTGTTTTAAGGTGTTAAAGCATCCGCCCTATAGTCCTGATCTTTCACCTGTTTGGTCCCCTGAAAATTTTTTTAATGAGCGAATATGAAAGCTTGTTGACAGATGGACAAAATGTATTGGTCTTGTAATTCCGTACATTGATAAATATATAAAACTTTGCATACCATAAAGTGAATGCGTGACTGTGGTTTGACTTGTAACAGGGTGGGGTGCTAATATTTAACATGGTCTTTAAGAAAAGGATAAATTTTCACCACTTCTGCCAGCATGGCAAGGAGTAACCATAACCTTTCATTGCCCTCATCAGAGAGAAGAAGCCCATTGGCTGGGATACAGACATTTCTTGGTTAACCGGGGAAGAGCTTCATGTAGAGGTTTTAGAGAATGTTCCCCTGACAACCCATAATTTTGTGAGTATCATAAAATTATTCTAATATTACATTGAAGTAATTATAATATTTAAGCAGCAGTAGAGAGCAAAATGAGAACCATTCGGTTCGTCTTTCTAATTTTTGTATTCATTTGCTATGAAGGTTTTTCCGAGTCGACTGTGAGTTGCATGTGCAGCTCACAGTGACCGTGGTGGTGTTAATGGTTTGTGAAGTTATTTTGAAGTAATACTTTTACTGTATATATCTTTTAAATATATTTTATATCTTTGAAAAATCCTGGTTGTGATGGATTGAGCTTATTTGGTGAGGTGTTTTCTTGGCGTAACAGAATCTGCGGTCTCGGTTTGTAAGAGCCAAGATTGGTCAGAATATTAGGCTCCATAAATGTAATGTGAAATTAAAAAAATTAGTTTAAGTAAATACCTCTTTTCCATTTAACTGATTTTATATATTTTTTTAACCATAAGTACCCAGGGGCCTGAACCAAGCTCTCTACTATAGCAGACCTAATGACCAAATGCAGATAAAACTCTAGCCACACTTCTGCAACTCTACGGCATCTATGTAAATTTACATAAATTTATGTAAATTATTTAGTGAAGGCAGCTCATCGGACCAGAGAATAGACCCGGCTAGAAACGTTGTCGGAAAGGAAAGATTCTACACAGATTTTGATTACTGAACTAACTTTACACTGCTGTTACCAGGTGAGGAAGACCTTCTTCACGTTGGCCTTCTGCGATTTCTGCCGGAAGCTGCTTTTCCAGGGCTTCCGCTGCCAGACGTGTGGCTACAAATTCCACCAGCGCTGCAGCACTGAGGTGCCGCTCATGTGTGTCAACTACGACCAGCTTGAGTGAGTGCTCATGGGAAACTTGACGCTCGTCAGTCTTTCAGTGCAATCTGATGATAAAGTTCCAAAAGTGTTGCAGTGTTTATTTAACAGGTTTTGTTCCTTCTCTCCATAGTTTATTATTGACATCCAAGTTTCTGGTACACCACCCCATGACCCAGGAGGAGGTGTCTTCAGAGGGCACCACCCCTGTGTCAGAGGTGTGTCCATCTATCCCACCATCTGACTCCATGGGGTAAGACCAGTCGTTTTGCACGAGGTATCACAAATCAAATGCCATAATTATGCAATTGGCGTCCTCACTCGCATTGTGTCCGTTTCGTCCAGGTCGCTGTGCCATCCTACCGTGTCCCCATCCAAATCCATCCCCATCCCTCAAAGTTTCCGGCCAGGGGAGGAAGACCACCGCAATCAGTTTGGCCAGAGAGACCGCTCTTCCTCGGCCCCCAACGTCCATATCAACACAATCGAGCCAGTCAACATTGATGTCAGTAAACCACCTATTTAAAAAAAAAAAAAAAAAAACTCTGTTTGTGATTACTATGAGTCCGAAATTTGAGTTAATTTTCACTTCCTGTTTTAGGACTTGATTCGTGATCAAGGTTTACAGAGGTCGGATGGAGGTATGAGTTTCACAACACCCACACACGTACACACATCCACACACCCACATACACACTGAACAGTTTTAACTCATCTTTTATCTTTGCTCCATCTCTGCACCATTCGCTTTAGATAGTTCAAGTAAGAACACAGGATGAGCACAGTATGCTTTTTTCATAGTTTTGCTGAGTAGGCTAGTAGCTACTGGGTACTCCGTATAACACGTAAAACTCGCTTTACACACATGCTTGTTTGCTTAGATGCTTACCTGTACGTCTCTGACACTCAAATTCTGTCTGGGTTCCCCTCTCTTTGTTGTCTGTTTTTTTTTTTTTTTTTTAATTATCATCATAATAAAATAATATTATCATATCAGGCTCCACCACTGGACTCTCGGCCACACCCCCTGCCTCCCTACCCGGTTCCCTGACTAATGTGAAGGTGCCACAGAAGTCGCCGTGCCAACAGCGGGAACGCAAGTCGTCATCCTCGTCTGAGGACCGCAATAAAATGGTGAGGAGACGCCACTGTTATCACACGTCCACCAAAAGCAGGATCCTTCTGATCTTGGCCACTTGTGTAGAGCTTATCCCCAGTGACCTAAGCTCAAATGTACCTTTTACTCTACTTATGTCATGCAATTGAATTGTTCAGACAATATTTCTTTACAGTAAATATTTTAATACCATTCTTTAGTAGACTGTGTTTTGTCATTAATTTCTTGGATTGTGGTGATGTGTGATAGAAAACACTGGGCCGACGGGACTCCAGTGATGACTGGGAGATTCCAGAGGGGCAGATCACGCTGGGCCAGAGGATAGGATCGGGGTCTTTTGGAACTGTCTACAAGGGAAAGTGGCATGGTGTGTGTCTAAAACATTCTGCATTTGCACTATATTTACACAAACAGTGATATTACAGTGGTGTCGTAGGTGGTGTTCCTACTGAACACCTTCGGCATCCCAAGTTCAATTCCAAGGTCAAGAGACTGTTGTGTGTCTCCCCATGTTAAAAAAACAAACAAACATGTTAGTAGATGGATTGACTTTGCTGAAGTGTTCCTTGGCCTCCACTGATACCCTAACCATGATAAAGGACTTCCTGAATGAAATGAAAGCTGATCTCCATTATAATGCAATGTGTTTTTTATTTATATTCCTTTTTACTTCTTAAACATTCAAGTGAAGCAGAGATTAAATTTTTTATTTATACTCTTATGTCACAGAAAATGTGACCTAGGTGACGACAGTCACCCAACATGGAGCCGTATGTACACCTGCAGCACACACTTTCCTCTTATTTATTTTTTAAATATATATTTTCACACAGGTGACGTGGCAGTCAAGATGTTGAATGTCACTGCTCCCACTCCTCAACAACTGCAGGCATTTAAGAATGAAGTAGGGGTCCTCAGGTAAGGCCTACTCATGCTGAGTAGTGCTGCACAATTCCAAAAATTGCTACATGGACCAGTGATATCTAATCGCCAAAGGCTGCAATTTATTACTGTATATATATATAAAAAATTTTTTTTTTTTTTTGAGGTGCTAAATATAATTAGATTTTTTATTTATCAGGTTTTTTATTTTCAAACTATAGAAAGCAGAAAGAACCAAAGAAAACACAAAACCAAACTTTCCATCCCTCCAACACCAGACATGAATATAAGGATACTATACCAATCAGATGCCTGTAGAAAAGAAATTAATAATAGCATAAATAATATTCCCCACAGTATGTCCTTAGTATATTATTACAGCAGTAATTCACAAATATCCTAATCATTCTCTTTGCTATTTAATTGATTATTCTCCTGTGGCTCATGCTTATTATGATTTCAATGTTGTAAGGTTGATGGTGGTACTGTATATATTCTGGTGCTTAAACATATTTTAAACATTGTGTAAATTTTTATGTATTATTATTATTAGACTATTTAGATTTACGAGACATTAAACAGTGTTTGTGGCAGCCAACAAGTATCTCAGAAATGACAAGTAGTTCTTGTATCCTACAAACCACGTGTTGATGTGACGTATACAGATACAGATCTTTGCCGTCACAGGAAGGGTGCAGTTTTAGCCTTAACTGAGGGTGCAAGGTATATTCAGTAATCTCATTGTTCTGATATATTGCTTAAATTCCAATGGTTGGGTGTGGAAGAATATTTTAGGCTTATGCTTAAACCTGTTATCCAGAGCAGGTCTCTTTTCCCCCATCAGTACCACCATCTCTGTACGGTTTTATCAGAGATGCTGATTGAGCACAAATTACGTTGATGCAACACAACCTTGCTCAATTGCGCAACAAGGATATTTGACTTTTTTTTTTTTTTTTTTTTTTCCCCATTCGATGGTAACATGCAGTGTAGAATTTTCATGTAGTTATATTAAATAAAGTGTATTTGTGAGTGTTGATGTTACAGTATGTTATACCGATCTGCCATAATATTAACATCACCAACAGGTGAGCTGAATAACAATGATCAGTAGGAATGGAATCCATTCAGAATCCCAAGTCTGTTGACACGGCCCCCAAATTCCCCAGATCCTAATCCGAATGAGCATCCATGAGATGCACTGGGTAATGCAACCCACAGCACCCAAAATATCTACTGCCAACATCCTGGTGCTACAACAGAACACCCCCAGAGACCCTGCAGGGCCATGAGGGGCCTGAGCTTCCCAGGTGGTACAAGGGGAACCCAAAACCTAGGTGGTTTTAATGTTTAAATACTGTGGCTGATCTTGTATATTTAAAATTATATAATTTATTACAATTTCCTTACAGGAAACAAATGGCTAGATAAATATTTTTTTCTTTACGTGCTTCATTAAGACTACGACCACTTGCCAAAATGTTACCGCCTTCTGCAGGGACCAGGTTCTGCAAAATTTTACATTTTTAAAACCAATATATCAGTGTCTCTATTTTGGACTTCCTTTGTTCTGTGGTAACCTCTGGATTCTTATTTATTTATATATATATTTTTTTGTCCAATTTGCTTTCAGGAAAACTCGACATGTCAATATTCTTCTCTTCATGGGCTACACCACCAAGCCACAGCTGGCCATTGTGACTCAGTGGTGCGAAGGCTCGAGCCTCTACCACCACTTGCACATAATCGAGACCAAGTTTGAGATGATCAAACTAATCGACATCGCCCGCCAGACGGCCCAGGGCATGGAGTGAGTTGTTGGCATGGGTTTATGTGCTAAATGTGAAAGAATATTGAGATCCATTGTAGAGAAATTGTATTAGTGAATTTTGTACAGTGATGACTGTTATATTGTTGTTGTTTTTTTTTGGGTTTTTTTCCCCAGCTATCTACATGCCAAGTCCATCATTCACAGAGACCTAAAGAGCAACAGTATCCTTGAGGGACAGCAGTCCTGAACCTATTTACACCATATAGCAGTGTTTAACTTTTTGATTCTGGTTAATCATTCTTTTATAAACTGCAGCAGCAGATCTGACGGGGGCTCCCAAAATTTACTTAACACTGATGGAGTCTCCAGTCTAGTATATTTCTCTTTATGAAATAATTGTAACATGACAACGGAAAGGTTGGTTAGGGAACAACTGTTTAACTGCTAGAATATTCGTGAAGGCTTAAACATAAAGGCTGAATATTAGTGGACAAAATAGATTCCTGACAATCCGTAATTAATTACAAAAAATCCCATTCAACAAGCAAAGAAAACAACTGAAATTGCAGGAATTGGGTTAAGAACTTTCCAATGTATTATTAGTGTTGAACCATCAACTTTGAGGAATGACTTTAATCTGAGATCACTTTAACATTTGGTAAAGTTACATTGTAAAATATCACCAGTTGAAATAACATCTGTGTTTAATGGTAAAATTTAAAGTATTTTCCCCACACGCAATTTTAATGGGAACTCTCAGGATTGGAACTAAACAGCTGTTCATGCATAGTGGCCACTGTACAGGCCTCTGGAGGCAGAGTTCTGATCTGGGGTTGCTTCAGTTGGTCAGGACTAGACTCAGCAATGTTATGAAGTCAGCTGATGGCCTGAATGTACTGAATAACAAGGTAAATACAAGAAAATAATTCAGCTCCAGTAGGAAAATATTATGACGTTGCATAAAGTTATTAAAAATAATTCCATAACGAGGGCATGTGACCTTCTGCAATATTAACGAACAGGTGACCTTATGAAATATTAGTGTGTGACCTTTTTTTGACCAGGCACTGTATGTGATAAATGTTTGTATTATCAGGAGGAAATTTGAAATTTATGAAGATAAATCTTAACCTCGCGTCTTACCAGATATCTTCTTGCATGAGGATCTGACGGTTAAGATTGGTGATTTCGGTCTGGCTACAGTGAAGTCACGCTGGAGTGGATCGCACCAGTTTGAGCAGCTGTCAGGCTCAATCCTGTGGATGGTAAGTGAAAGGTTCGGATGCCGTGGCTCTTTTATTGAGATTGCCAGGCAGAGAGGCCGTGCCAGTTTTATCAAGAATGGCAGGCTCACATGACACACGTCCTTTATTAAGATGGACCGGAGCAAATGCAAACCTCCCTTTTTAAGGATGACGAGCTCAGATGCCATACGTCCTTTATTAAGACTGATGTTCACAGATAGCCACACCTCCATATTAAGAACGGTTGGCACAGAGGCTACGCCGTTACTGGTTTACAGAAATGAGTATAATATCACATATTTGTTTTTCTGTCACTTATCCTGTGAAGAGTCATGGAGGGGACCTTATCTTTTTCCAGGGAGCTCAGGGCACAAGGAAGTGTGCACCCTAGATTGGGTGCCAACCCATACATAGCAGGGCACAAGCCCACAGACACATACACATCACGGGCAATTTGGAAGTACCAATCAAACAGACATTTGCACTGTCTGGGAAAGCAGACTTAATGACCATAATGCATGCAGACAACATGCAATAGAAATATATTTTGTGATTTAAAAACAACCTTCTTTTATACACACCACTTATAGAGTTGTGCGTATTGTTAACCCTAAATAAGCGCTTTAGCTATGCATGAAGAGCCATATAATTGTTAATGAAGTTCTTCTCCATTAGGCTCCTGAAGTTATTCGACTACAGGACAAGAACCCGTACAGCTTTCAGTCAGATGTCTATGCTTTCGGTATCGTCCTGTATGAGCTCATGTCAGGGGCGTTGCCTTACTCCAACATCAACAACAGAGACCAGGTGAATGAATCCATAGCAAATCTAAACTTTTTATCCCTTTGTTGCACCAGCATGTGCAGTATGTACTGTACGTGCATCTGAAACGACTGCGGAGTGCTGCTTTTAAATATGTTCCTCCTGCTGCAGATCATCTTCATGGTGGGCCGAGGTTATCTCTCCCCTGATCTGAGTAAAGTGCGCAGCAACTGCCCCAAGGCCATGAAGAGACTCATGGCTGACTGCTTGAAAAAGAAGAGAGAGGAGCGACCTCTGTTCCCTCAGGTAACTTCACAGAGTTTTTTTTTTTTTTTTTTCCCTCCCGTTTGTGCATGAAATTAGATGAGAAGGCGTATGAGCTTGTCAAAAGCTGGTGGCTCGTGGTCAGTACGAGTTCAAGACAACCCACAGCTCTGCACAGGTTTATTTTTCCTCAGCTCCTGTTCTTGAAAACCAAGACTTCACATAATAATCCAGTCCGTTGTTGGATTAATAAGGTAATTTGGAGTCCTACAGAGACCTCCTCAGAGCTGCATTTTTAGTGGCTACCACAAGATGGAGGCAGAGTAACGAATCACTCCTACCATGTTGTGTTGCCAAAACCCTGCTTTTCCATGTACGGCTATTTTATTTCCCCCTGTTGCAGACTGACCTAGACTGGGTTTTAACAGTATGAATAGGTTTGAAACTCTCTGGAAGGAGAGTTTTATTTAAGGTTTTATGGAAGGCGTCTCCAGTGTCAGCGCTTTGGCACAATCTTCAGTTTTTCCCATCATTGAAATACCTCAATGAGCTGCTTTGTCTTACTAACTGCAGGTGAAGGTCAACAACCGACTGACAACACATACAGTACTGTGCTTAAGTCATCTTTTATTCATGTTAAATTAAATCATGCAGATTATGTTAAGGAGATTTATAAAAATATTTTACTGCGACAGGCTGCAAAGTGCCCAAAGACATAATTTAAAAATTGGTTGTTGGACCTCATTTCCCCTCTCATCTGTTCCAACCATTCAGAATCACCAGTATACTAATCACCGACCTCATCATCTGTCATCATCTGCACCTGTTTCTCACTGGTTCATGTCTTAAGTTAGGCATGAATGTTTTTTATGCTTAAATTATTCATAGGTCACTGTGTGGCTTTAGCAAAGCAAAAAATAAAACATCCCTCTGAAATTGGTCAGGTACAGTGACTGGACAGAAAAGGAGAACCAAAAACGTCAGGAAGCCTGGAGAACTATTGTTATATATTAACTATACTGTCTTTCTGTCAAGAATTTGGCTCTTTGGAAGCAAAATATGAAGAAATGAGGGTTCGAATAAGACATTTGCAGATACTGTATAAAGATAAAGAGAATAATGTGTTAAATTAGTCAGATAATGTTATTGGCAAATTATGATGGTATATGAGGCGAGAACAACTGAACAACATTCAACACGTGGTTCTACGGCAATATGTGTCTCTATAAACACACACACGTTTGCACACACATACTGTATATGATCATTTATGTTCATTTTATTTCATCTCAGATCCTAGCCTCTATTGAACTGTTGGCACGCTCACTACCCAAAATCCACCGCAGCGCCTCAGAACCGTCCCTCAACCGAGCTGGCTTCCAGACAGAAGACTTCAGTCTCTACGCCTGTGCCTCGCCAAAAACACCTATTCAGGCTGGAGGCTATGGTGCACACGCACACACACACATACACACATACACATACACACACACACACACACACACACACATACACATATATACACACACACACACACACACACACATACACATACACATACACACACACATACACACACATACACACACACACACACATACACACACACACACACACACACACATACACACACACACACACACACACACACACACACACACACACACACACACACACACACACACACACACACATACACACATACACATACACACACACACACACATACACACACACACACATACACATACACACACGTACGTGCATACACACACACCTCTGAACTGTATTATCAGTAATATCTTAATCTGTCTCTTTTCCCCCACTAAACACTGAGCTTTTTTCTTTTTTTCTTTTAGGAGAGTTTTCAGCCTTTAAGTAGTGCTGCTGCAGACTCAAACACGCATCCCTGGTCACTTTTTCAGATGTCTTGTGTTCCTACAGTGGGTTCATCCTTAAAACTGAAAAAAAAAAAAAAACATCTAATTTTGAAGAATGTGCTGTTTTTCCTTCCTCTTAACCTGAAAGCAATGGTATTGACGGAATCACTATTTTAAAAACGAGTTAAAAAAACAACAAAACAATGAAAAAGCCTCAGCTGGCCATCATGGCTGAATAAAAAAATATATATAAATCACCACAACCTAAAAATCCAAATGATTTGAAGAAACACGAGGATGACAACTGGATAAAAAAAAAAAAAAAAAAGACAAATGAAGGAATTTGAAGTCTTGCTATGAAAGCAGGGACCTTAATGACGCCCCCCGTCCACCCCTCACTTTCTTACAAATTGGCACTGGCCTATCAACGTGCAGGACAAACACTTTGATCTTAGGTGTGATTCTGTATTAGAGAGTGCCCCGCCCCGACCTGCACCGCCTTGCTTACTGTTCACTGGGAGACATGATGAAGGGTCCAAGTTGAAGCCGGACGATATGAATGGTGTTCAGTTTAGAGACAACCAGGACATTCCCTCAAGTTAATTTGTCAAAGGACACTTCTTCTGACTCTCTTCAGAATGATCAGATGTAGTTCAAACACATATTCTGTTTAATACGACAAGCTTACTTTAGGAATCAACAAGCCTATTGTCAGCTAAAACCAGTTTTATTTTTCTTTATCATACCCCCCCGCTCTGTTCATGCAAGGTTTGTGTGAGCTAAAAGAAAGGAGCTCGGCCTCATCAGAGCCTGGAACATTAACTCAAAGAGCTGTCTCACTTTTTTTCGGTGAATTAAGGGACCTGTATGAAGAAGACTGTTGATCTAGGATCAGTTTACGGATAGCGGTTGCTGATTCTCCATCAGCATGTTTAGTTGCACACTGTAGATCTTTCGCGTCGTGTCTGAAGCGTATGTCTTTGCTGCTGCTACACTCACTGTGAGGTGGCCGTGTGAAATGTTGCACTCGCAGACGTCCCCGGGCGAAACCTACGTACGCTTCGTCTTTTCTTCCCGGCTTTGACTTCAGACTTCGATGGAGGCAGGCCATCCTTGGAGACTAAACATGTGAAATTTGATACGTCTTCATTCCAGTGTGTTTGTTGTTAAAACGGTTATTTTTTATGTTGTTTTGTTCGTTTCCATGGACAGGCAGGCCTGCAGATGTAGATTTATTTATGTAGCTTTAATTTTATTGTGTGTTTGTGTGTGTGAGAGAGAGAGAGAGAGATTTTTTTTTTTCTCTGCACCCCGCTGAGAGGGTTATTTTTAAGTGTTTGTTTTCTGTGATTGCGTAAATGGATGATAAGCTGTGTGTCCTTTGCACTTTTCTAAAGCAGATTGATGCAAACAAGCAATTTGCCTTTCTATGGACAGAACATTTTGTCAGAGTGTTTAAAGCATGACTTTAAAAAAAGAAAAAAAGAAAAAAGCCACAATCACAACAAGATTTGAAATTTGCTACACATTATGAGATATGGCCAAAGGGGTAAAGCTAAATAAAAAAAATAAAAAATTGACGGCCTGCCCTTGTGATGCACGAGACTACTTATTTCTCAGTGTCTCAGTTCAGTGATCCTCACACAGAGTGTTTGAAGGCTACAGTTACCCTTGCAGTCTGTTACAATGGAGATGCATATAAGGACTTGTACCTAATGGCCTATTTCTATTTTGAAGGATTGTATTGTATGTTTTTTTTTTTTTTTTTTCACTTTTTTCTTTGCCTTGTGCTCTGTAAATTCATTAAGCCAAAAGCATCCACGATGATGTTTAGGTTCTGTTGGATATGACCTGATACGTTCTCAGATGTTTAAACGGACTTATTCTTGCCCACATGCCGTGGACCGTGGTCAGTCCTCATTTTACTCGGCATACAAAAAGCGGCAAGTTTTTAAGAGTGCTGTATTTATTTTCGGGAGTTCCTTGTTTTATACGAGAATGTTACAAAACAGGTTTTCTTTCACATAATTGCTTTCATTGTGGCACACTTGGAACTTTTTTTTTTTTTTTCCCCGTTTTAGGGCCTGCTAAAACTAAATTCCTTCTCACACATCTCTCCTTCCCCATCCTGGTTCGTTTCTTAGTTTGACTTCCTCGTATCTCATTTCGTTCCTTTGCCTTGGCTGCACCTTAAAGCCGTAGTATAAACAAATTCAACCGAGAACCATCGTAGAAGCTTTTGGGAGACTCTTTTCACTTGTAAATAGCTGTACAAAGAAAATACTGTCTGTTTGCTAGGAGGCATGGAGTTAAACAACAAAAATGAGTTATACAATGTTTCCAATGAAGAAATAAAGGTTAAGAAAAAGAGATTTTGATAGATGAAATTCTGAAGAAAAAAAATCTGTGTAAAAATATTTAAGACTGTATAATATAAAAGGAGAAAGAGCTTAATGTATTTGTTGTGAATATGAAAAACTGATATATTAAAGAAGTGCATGAAGACCTGGGATTTGTTTTCTTTTTTCAATAGATCTTTTTTTAAGACGATTTATGCAGGTGGTGAAAATTGGTAGAAACTTGGTGTAGTACTCCAAACGGGATGAAGTAATTTACTATTCTTATTTTAACTACTTTTACATTGATACATACTCGACCACTTTAAATACACCTGTTAAACTGCTTGTTAACTCAGATCTCTAATCAGCCAATCACTTGACAGCAATTCAATATATTCAGACCTGTAGACATAGTCAGGATGTTATGAGGTGATAAGAGGTGATTTAAGTGACCTTGAACATAGCTTGGTTGTTGGTGTGAGTATTTCCGAAACTCTTAATCATCTAATGGGCTTCTCGTGAGAGGCAGTTCTCTGGACGGAAAAGCTTTGGTGATGCCGGAGGTCAGAGGAGAATAGCCAGACTGCTTTGAGCTGATAGAAAGGCAACAGTAACTCAAATAACATCTTGTTATAACCAAGGGATGCTGAAGAGCATCTCTGAACGCACACCATGTCAAGTAGCAGAAGGCCACACCGAGTGCCATTCCTGTCAGCTAAGAACTGGAAAATGAGGCTAATTTCTGGACTTCCTGAAGCCATGAGGAGACACTTCTTATAGAGTAGCATCTCATAGTAGGGGCCAAGTGTTCAGGCCATTAGGATGATGCCTGTCAAATGGTGGAGGATGGAATTGCCACATATCAATCCCAGTAAAACTGTTGGTCACCACACGGTTCACGCTGGTGGTGCAGATATCTTAAGTGTTAACAGTGCATGTGCTGCACATTTGTGCTGTCATGTTAAGAGCTTGCACAAGAAGATGAGCTTTGCACAAGGTTGAAAAAACATCCAGAATGTTGTGGTGCCTCCGAACCGGTAAGAGGTACTTACTTTCAGATAGAAGACCTCTCTCCCTCTCTCCCTCTGATTTAACACACTCAAGAATATAAACTTGAGCCTCCATTCAAGTAGAGTCTATTCTGAGATGATGTGATTCTTTCTGAGGTATTTGGAATTTGCGGTGACTGCAGGCTGACAACCCATCTCTGGAAGTTCTTCTAAAAGGTACAGAGTTGATAATTCAGGCTGTGGTTATTATAGGGTGCTGTATAGTCGTTCCATTTGGCCGTTCTGGTTTATAATTTCCACGACTTCCACTGTTGCCGGTTCTAAAAGGAACCTGTGTAACCTCAGTGGTTTGGCTTAACTTTTCTAAGAGCTGTAGTATTACACCATTAAACACTGTATGTTCAAGCATTTTCTAGAATGTAAAGCTAGTTTGAGGTTCTGCTAATAAAAACCACAGATCTGGGAAAGTTCCAGATTCTATGAGAATGAGATGTCCGTGTCAGTATCCAGAACACTATGGAAGAGAAACAGTAGAGAAGCAGCGTTAACTATTTTGGACTGTGTTGTGTTGGAGTTGTTGAAGAGCTGGTAATTAAAAAAAATGTTGAGTTTCCTGAAACAAGTCACTGCATCTTTTGTTTGCCTCTTATTCCTATCAGAAGGTAGTTTTACAGTACAGTACTGTATATCACACTGTATTACATGCTGTATAAATTTTGACAGTACAATATCTGAAGGTATTACGTTCAGTGCTATGGACAGAAGTTTTTATCAGAGCCTAAAAACATGTGGATCTTCCACTTAGAAGATTAATACTGTTGTTTTTTAATAAAACCTCATATTAAAAAATTCATAGCCGTGATGATACAAACTTAATTTTATTCATTACTGTATTGTATTGTATTCATTGTTGTATATAAATTGCTGTAGAAACTACTTTTTCTTTCCACCATCGCTCTGCTCCTCATAGCTTACAGTAATACAATATATTTATTAATATAACCTTTGAACTATTTCTACAAACACTGTAAGTGCCAACGACGCTAGTATGAAATATTATGTTGTAATATCAAATACAACCAACAAAAAGTGTAGTCCATATATATTTTTTATTATTATATTTATTCATTATATCATTTCATTTAACTATTTTGTATTACTTGGATATTCCTGACTGAACCATTGCTTTTTAATTGCTCTTATTAAAAATGAAAATAGAGCCAAAGCTTTCACATACTGTACAATTTTTGATGCCTGCATTTGCAAATGTTCACAAGAAAACTTTTAAAGCATTGGCATCAGTATGATGTATGTAGTATTGAATTTATTAAGATGTTAAACTTAATAGTATTGGTTAATGACTCATATCCAAGTAGATACTTAGAGTTTTATGAATTTGCAAGTTTTTTTTTTAGAAGTATTTCTTTCAATTTTATAACTTTATCATGGTAGTTGAATACAGTGTTTTACTATTATAAAAGCTTTCTTTTTGGAACCTGCTTTCATGTCTGTACCAGCATTATTGTGATGAGGTGGGAATTGTTTGCCAAGCGGGGCAGGGGGTGTCACACCTCACCTATTTATCATCGCCCTGCTCAGCAGCAGCTAAACACAGTCACAATACTCTACACACCCAATACTGTCCTGACTAACCTTACATCAGTCCGGGGGCAAGAAAATGATTTCCTTTTTTGTATATATTAATAATACCTGAAGAATTGATTTTCTGAATTAACTTCTGCCCTTTATCCAAAGTACACCCGTAAAAAATGGGTCTTTAGGGGTTCTATGGGACCCTGCAAACAAGGGAAACCTTAATTTTTAGGATTCAAGAACATATAAAATAAAGAACCCTTAGAAGTTCTAGATGGAATCTAGAGTGCATAAGGTCTCGACAGCTTATGATTAAATTCAATTTATTATACCGTTTGGATTTAATATTTTTAATTACACATTTAAAATGAATTTAATATATTTTTCTATTTCTATTTACTATTTAATAATATTATTACTAGGAAAGTATATTATTTAAAGCTTTTTTAGCTAGTTATAAGTGTAATCAAATTCAATGCCCCCAGACTCTCTCTCTCTCTCGCTCTCTCTCTCTCTCTCATTTTAGTCATTTACAGCTGTGTATTTTTACTCCCATTCCCCCCCCCAGTCAACGGTTGTCAGTGGTTACGGTTTCTGTTAAAGTAAAAATTCACTGTCGGTGGTGACTCCCACTTTTCTGTGAACTCTCATGAAAAACTTCTTGAAGAGTTCTTTGGTGAGGTGGACAAGAGAAAGTCCGTAGTCTCCACAGGACTCTCAAAAACCGCAAGTTAGTAAATATGCAAAATATCCTATTTGTGTGTAGCTGGCAAATGGTATTATAAGACATTTTTAAAGGTAAGTCATAAAAAATGCATAAATTGCATTCTTTTACAGTGTCATTTAATCAGCAGTAAGTGAAGGTTTCTATCGAAACAATGGTCTCTAAATGTAATTTTATAAAATTTCATCCTAATTTTTGATGTTTGCTTTGAATAACTTATTATAGAGAATTCGCCCCTTATACACATTAAGTATTGTACAATGCTTCTTGCTAACTGCATTTTCATTTACTGTAGATTACTAACAAGCTTGATTTTGCAGACATTTATTGTGGATCATCTAGACCAAGCATGTCTGACTTTACAGGGAACAGGAGACAGACTGAGAGAGGTACTTTGTACAGCACAGTCTTTAAAGTTGAATATTTCAAAAGTTGTTTCATATAAGTAGTGTAATTCTTTTTTTGTTGTTGTTTATTGTTTGAGGTACAATGTACACTCCTAAACATAAACATGCTGTACAGTGATGTCATATGTTTTTACCCCTAAAGGAGCATTTTTTTTTGTCTCATAACAATTTGTAATAAATAAATTATTATTATTATTATTTAAAGGAATGAAATAATTGTTTAGGCCTATATGCCAACAACAAGTCTAGTAGCAGATGCAATGTAATAGAAATGGTTCACCTAACATACTGTAGCATGTGTGCAACTTTTATTTTCACTCTAAAATATGTCTTTGGCTTGTCCTTAGGGTTTACTGTTAAAGGATCTATGGAAAAAAGAGAAAAAATGTACAGAGAAGCTAGTAAGAAATTTTAGGAAACCAAAGAAAGCTGGAGAAAGCCTTTAAGATAGGACTGCATTAGGACTGGTTTTTCTTTTCTTTTTCTTTTTTTTAATAGATAAGAGTATTTAATTTTCTTTAGTGGTAATACTAAGAAATAACCCCAAATAGAGAAACTAAATATATGTGTATCCTTTAGTCCAAGAGTCTACTATGAACTAGGCTTGTGTTCTGCCAGTGCATCTTAATCATCACAATAAACTTGATTTTCTCTGCACCTCAGAACGCTGGGTGGCCAATGCTCTGCGACATGAGAGTGTTCAGTTGCACCGAAGGCTGCGGATTCTTGGCCTTCAGCAGCAGAGGGAATTGGCTAGAGTCCGCTGGGCACAGCTGGAGCTGACAAGGACCTTAGACCGCCTGAAAAGGCCCAGACAGTCGATACAACATGCTCTGACCTCATCTGGCACTTGCTGCATTCGTCTCAGTCCTCTTCGCCTACACGAACAGCTGCCCATGCAGTCATGTTGCCCAAATCACATAGTGTGCTCCAGCTGTAACCTCCGGCTCAGGCTGGCAGATGTCCACCTGCGCCGGTTTACCCCAGCACTCTGGACCATGTATAGCCACCCGCTGCATGATGCCTGTTCTGGAGAGAGTACATATTGCATGCCGAGTTTTGTGGAACAGAAGAAGCTCTCGACCATGAATAAATCACTCAGATATTTGCCCTTTGTGTAGAACACTAAAAAGCATCATGAAATTTAGACATGTCAGTGGGGTACCTGATAACCACAAGCTGCATTTCACTTTTTAGTCATTTAGTTTGCTTTTTTCCACGTCATGTCTAGTAAAAATTTAATTTTAATCTAGGTTGCTCCATCTCAGACATTCACACAGTGTTACAATGCATCTTTTTGGAGAGTTGCAAAGCACGTAACAGAAAGCTTTTTTGTATACTTTTTGTATACATGCTGCTTTTTGTAAGTTGTCAAGGCAATAGACTAAAAGCTAACCAAGCCATAAGCAAGGCACAACTCTTGTGAATACAATAGATACTCCTTCGTCTCCACCTCTCCTCTTGATGATCTTCTTCTTCGTCGTCAAATTTACAATAAATGCAATTGGCTCACAGAGACTAATGAACGCTGTCTATATATATATTATAAAATATATCACATATCTAATCTATATACTGTATATGTATATATAATCATATATCTATATACTGTATATACTGTATAATCATATATCTATATACTGTATATGTATATATAATCATATATCTATATACTGTATATATACATATAATCATATATCTATATACTGTATATGTATATATAATCATATATCTATATACTGTATATGTACATATAATCATATATCTATATACTGTATATGTACATATAATCATATATCTATATACTGTATATATAATCATATATCTATATACTGTATATATAATCATATATCTATAT
>JAQMYJ010000004.1:8721063-8731782 GCA_030014305.1 Clarias laeviceps | reverse complement strand
GCATTCCTTTACAATGTAGAAAGAAATAAAAATCAGAAACGATCATGGAGTTAGAAAGTGACCCCAAACTTTTGAACAGTAGTGTATGTTTAATGCATATTTATTTGCATTACACAATAATATATCTTAAAATATATATTTTTTAAATTATATATAAAAAGTGTAATATTTAAAAAATATATATTTTTCATAAATTAAATTTTGTGAAAGTATGAAAATGTACTTTTTACTCCCTAAATTTTTATTTTAGACTTAGCAAGTTGCATAAATCTCCAAGGGTTTCTCTCAAGTTACATAGCAAATAAGTGGGCTCAATTACTGTAAATATCTGATTAAGGTAGTAAGTGTCGAGGAAATACTAAAAATCATGCTAATTTGTCATCTGCAGTGACCGTGACCTTCTCATTCAACAGAAGTAAGCAAAGACTTAAAATGAGGCATTTGCTTTGCCTTGCTAAAGGCCATGGACTCCGTCTCATTTGAAAAGGCATTCTGAGGCAAGTTTTACTATGTGTTTAACAGTTATATATAACTAAACTAGTCTGGTATTTTTTTCTAATTGCAGATTAAACTAGCATTAACTCCAGTATTTAACTCTAGTAGGACTGAGTTAGGCAAATTCTAGCAAAAAAATTTTAAATAGTGAAAACTTAGTTACTTATAGGGAATTTTAATTCTTTTAATTAATGCATTAGAAAGGTGCACAGCACAAGTTGTCTAATGACCAGTGAAGTTAAAGAGACGGAAAGTTGCAATTGTGAACTTTGGATACAAAGACTAACAGAGTTGTATCCTCTCATTATACTCCTGCCTGGTTTAACCGTGGAAATCAAGGTTTTCCGTATTTGTTTGTAGCGTGTCTTCACGCAGTATGACATACTGTAGAATCTTTTGTAGTAGTCCCAAATTGTAATTACAACTTCAACAAGTGTAAATGCAAGATAAAGACACAAAATTACACTCAGACATTGTGAATTTTAAATGCTAAATTTAGCCATGCTGGACCACTAAATGGACTTGTCATGTGAATGTTGAAGAGCTGGCTAAAAACATCTCAATCTCAGATGTTCAAAATTCTTTTAACATGAATGCTTTTTTTTTTCTTGCAGAATATCGACTCTGGTGAAAAGGTGTATTAATTTTAGTGCGATTGTCTGTATGTCTGATTGAAATAGATTTTTTGGAGCGAAGAATGGGTAGCCATTTAGGGGAAGAATTAAATCTTAAAATGTGACACTATGAAATAAATAACTACATGAATCATCCACACTTAAGCTGCGACTTCCAAAGGCAGGCATTTAGTTTTTTTTTTCTTACCTTGAACAGAAAATTTAAGAAGAAAAAAACAGAAAAAACCCTAAGCAAATAAAAACGCTAACAGTATTGGTGACACTATATTGTACATAAACGTAGAACCTGAACTCATCGTAGTACCTGCGGTACACTACGGTGTCATCAAAAAGCTATTTTTCAATCTGGCAACCAATTAATGTGCGTAGATTCCAGGGCCCGTATTCACAAAGTATCTTAAGCCTAAAAGTTGCTCCTAGTGACAAAATTCTAAGAAAAATCTTAGAATTATGACATTTTCTTAAATTTAGGACTAAATCTTAGTAAAGATAAAAATTATCCTAAGGTAAAAATTGTTAAGAGAGAGTTTCTATAGCAGAGGACAAAATGGCGGAAAGAAGAAATATTCTCCAAATACTGAACAGAACAGTAAACACTGCTCTTTTGTCCAATGTGGTTTTCTTGTACTTTTACTTCCTTCCATCTCTCTTGGATTGTTGGCTACTTACCATCCAAAAGATGCAACTTAAATACTGTAGACTGTCCTGCAATCATTTAAATTGGTAAAAGCTGAGCCATTTGGAAATGGATTACAAGTAATAAAATCAGTTTGGTAAATAAATGTAAGAACTTTAATATAGTAACTACTGTGTGGAAATTGGTTGCTTCAGAAGTAGACACATTTTCAACATTTGGCTGTTTTAATAAACTTTAAGCTATTTAGCCTATATATTATGCATAAAGTAGCCTGTAGTCATGATTATACAATTTCTTTATAACAAAAATTATGATTTTACTGTCCATTCTATTATCATATATTCTATTTTCACAAAGAGCGCATTTTAAGACCTTTACAGATTTTTTATCAACCAATCACAGTTCTAGAGTTGCTGCGTCATTCCTAGAAAAGGGGTTAACCACATCTCCTCACTAAGATAAAGGTTTTTGTACTTTCCACACTCAGAACTGCTATGAGAAGTTTTCTAAGTCACTTCTAGTCTAGGACTCTCAACTAGGGGATTTTAAGCTAAGATAGGAGTTCTCTGAGAGAATTCTAAGAAACGTTGTGAATACGGGCCCTGATTTCTAAACTTTATTAGCATAAATGGCAAGCAAATGCAATTATCATGGATATGCCTGTTCATGAAAATTCACCAAAATATACAGTATTTCCTACATGTTAAGTTATTATGCATTACTCACTTTAACCCTGCCGAACCCCACAATAGTGAATAGGACAGATGGGAATCTATCATATCTATGATGTTAGATTATTTTGGGGAATAGTGTTTTGTTCTGTTTACAAGTTCAGGTGACCCCGCTAATATTTTTCTTTTGGACAAATGCATTTATTAGGAGTTGCTTTTTTTTTTTATAATAAAAACAAAAGGGTGTGATTATGAGGCACTGAGTCTTATGATCGTGCATGCACTTTCTAACATGCACCTTAAGCTCTTGGCAGTTCTATGACATAATTGTTAGAAAAAAATTTTGATAGTAAAAAGTTGTTAGTGGAATAAAACACTTTTGCATGTAATGCTATTGGAAAATAATAAAATTTTCATTTTCCATATTATTTATGGCTTTTTTTAAATATATATGTTTTTAAAAGTCTCATCTTTATATGAATTTCTTTAAAAAAAAAGAAGAAAAAAAAGATGCCCTTAGAGTTCTACTTAAAGAAGAAATTCACATTATTTTACATTTAAACATTTCTAAAAATATATCTTTTTCTAGTCGCCTGAGCTTTGGTCAACTGCTTAAAACATTTGTTGCAAATAATTTTTGAGGTTCCCACTGAACCTCATTAAATTACAAAATTCATTATCCACACAATGCCTTAGCTAATAAAGATATAAATGGTCCTTGTAATGTTTTTTTATGTTCTTGAACAGGAATAACTGCCCTTGCATGCTTGAATCACACAAATACTGTATATTTATCTGCTCTGTCAGGGGCACTTCCCAGACTTCCTCCCTGTGTTACACATGCAAAGTTTCTCAGACGAGTAGGTCATTACAACAATGTCAACATTCTGCTCAGAAAAAAAACTGCTGAGCCCCTGTGTGCCACGAGTATGTATTACATTCCCTAAGTATCTACTGGCATGTCTTTTGTACCTAAGCTGCTGTCTCAATGTGAGTGCTCTTAAACCTGATAATTCACCGCACACGCATGCAATGAGTTACAGTGAAAATATATCCTGTGAAATGATGCACTCTGAGAAGTAAGCGTGAACCTTGCTGGCTCGGAGGATCTGGAACATAAGCGGGAGGCCATGTGTGATGAGCTCTTCAGTGTACTCGTCCTCCTGGATGCAGCTAAAGTCTTTAAGCAGGCCCTGAATCAGCGGCCGCCGCTGTTGTAGAAAGCACGTCTTCAGAGACTCCATCCATGTGTGCAGAGTCCACGGCACACCTACGTACACGACCAACACTCATCTGTTACTTCATGGTATCTATGCAGCTCAGAAATTAGTGCCACCCCTAGAAGTAGTTATTTATCTCTCTGCCTACTACTGTACTATATAGTATCAGTAATAACTCATGCAGTATGTGTCTGTGGTGGGAAATGAGGCAGTGGAGGCATGCAATAACCAAAATAAATGAGTGCTATCAGGCTGAGGATGTGATGGCAGTCGTGCAGTGTGGTTACTAACCCAAGCTGCGGATGTCTATGGTAATGTCCACATGGCCGTGTTCGGCGCTGTGGTACATGGCCTCTCGAAGGGCCCTCAGTTTCGCCTTGCCTGTGCGCAGTGTGCCCTCCGAGTGGCTTGTTCGTTTCTCCCCGACAGACTCCGAGCCCTCGGCCAGGATCTCCTCTAGAGACATCATGTCACCTTTGTCCTTCTCTGACTGGGACATAAGCTTCCGGAAAACGTTCCTGCGCAAACACAGACTTACTTAGCCTCTTCTGATGCTCCTAATCAGTCATAAAGGAGTAAATGTACAATAATAAAAGCGACATTATGCCAAAATGCAATTACTGGGAGAGGAGAAATTATTAATGTACCAACATTAACTTCTAAGAACATTTGGTTAATGCGAGTGCCGTGACAGTGATGCACCATTACCTGTACACATTCATAATATTTCATATATCCCCATACGTTTCGCTTATCTATCCAGCTCGAAATGATGAACACAGAGCTGACACTGTGTTTTTACCAACAGAAAGAAGAAATGGAGGTAAAAAAAAAACAAAAAAAAACTTTAAAATATAATGTGCATCTTCAAAAGACGTTGAGTCCATTAATATTTATGACTCATTTATCAAGAAATGAAAATAATCTTTTTTGCACATTTTACCGCCGTCTGCTCTGGGGCATGATTATAACTCAGTTAAAGTACACGCTGACTCCGAGAATGCCTGGTTCGATTCACGCAAAGCAACAAATCAACATAAGTCTCGTTGTCTCCGATGTCTCAGGGGCTTGATGCACAATGAAGCAGGTCTCTTGAAGCTTGGCTCAGGCTGCAATGTAGCTCCAATCCAGATGGGTCTTACTGATTGCCTTAAGATTGCAATGAAAAAGCCGGATGTCAAATGCATCGGAGTCTCAGTTAGAATTGTTACGGTGAATTTCAATAAGCCTACATTATGCAGCGCTAAGCCGGGGTGCGAGTGAAAGAGTGGGTGTCCACATTCGCGCACTTTACAGTTCCTGCGCATTAGGAAACGATGCTTCTGGAGATGTATTTTACCCAGTAATGTTTAAAAAATTCATAAATACCCAGATGTAGAAACAACAATATCAGTTTTATGTGTGTAATATAAAGTAAATACAGGATGTGTATATAAATACATTTACTATATGAAATTACTATAGAAAATGCAAATATTCTGACCAGGGGTGGCGCTAGAGATTTTGGGCTCCTTCAAACCCTAATATTTTGGGCACTTTTGGATTAGTCCATACTCACCCACACTTTACAACACCCTGAATCTGACTGAACAAATAACATGTTTTAAATAAGTTCAAATAAAAAAAAAGAGAAAGATCAATTTCTTATTTTTAGCAAGCTTTGCCAGACAAAATTCAGAAGAGGGGTGCACATCGGGACTGAGATCATGCAGGGCGACAAATAAAACTTTTTACTTTCATATGAACGCGTGAAAGCATACTTTTATATGCTTGTGTGAAGTGTTGTACAAGTTAGGAGTCCAGGTAACAGCAAAATGCCAAGGAACAATTACAACACAGGAAACACACAAACATTGCATCAAAAAAGAAAAAAAATCTTCTTTTTCCTGTTTTGTTTTTTTCTTGGAAAAAAAATTAACAGTACTGCACACACATTTTTTATTTGTCCTATTTGCAATTCAATGACAAGAACTTGGAACTCATTCCTTCCCCTAAGAAGAAATAAATGTAACACTCATTCTACACCACCACTACATATTTATATGCCTTATAATAAATTGCTCAGATTAAATGTGAGTGTGTGTGTGAGAGAGAAAGAGAGATGATGGCTGTTGCATGAAAACATCAAGTGCAGCAAGTACATTTTTACGGACGCTTGTGCACACACATACTCTGTAGACAGACATACACACTGTACTCGATTAATTATTCGCACAGTAGGGTCACAAATGCCAATCAACCTTGTATGCACACCTTTGGACCGTCCATCAAACTCAGGGAGAACACGAAAACTCCACACGCACACAAGCGGATTAGAGATTTGAACCCCCAACTCCGGAGGTGCGAGTTGACTAACTACTATGTACTAAGCCACCATGCCATCTGCATTCACAAAAAAACAAGCACGGTGGATCATTGTGTATGTTTTTGGCTGTTGTTAAACTATAAAAAAAAGTTCTTTATTATAATGATTATTATAATGCTGCTTAAATTACACTATTTAACCTACATCACAGCTTCATAGTAGACAGACTACAGCAAGCCCAGTGACATTTATAGTTTTCTCTGAAATGTAACAAACCTTAAAACTACAGTAAATCTGATCAAATGTTATTAGATATCCTATGTTTTGGTCAAATAAGAAATCAAACAAACAAAAAAAAAACACTTCTGGTACAGATTCTTTTGGTTTAATTTGACGGATATGAATATTGTAAGGACTAAACAAAAGGGCGTTCAAGCCAAACTGAGACTTTGTATTGTGCAGAATAACAGCACACAGACATGGAAGTAAAATCGATCTTTATTTCTCTATATAATCCCCTGCAAGACTAATGCACTAATCCCAGTGTTTCACTAGTGCTTGGATACCAACATTGTAGAAAGTTTTCTCAGTGTGCTGGAGCCATGATCAGACTGCCTGGATTGTATGTGTCGAAATGTTTCATTAACCCAGTGCAGATTAGCAATCTTCTGTGCTGGTCAGAGGCAGAGTGCTCTCCAGGCCCGCGATGTGCACTCACCTTTCAGAAATGCCCGTGAATGATTGTGTTTATAGTTCCCACAGACAAGTGCGTCTCTTTTCTCAAGTTGGCAACAATCGACTTTTAAGGATCAGGTGTTCCACTCGCTGAATGTTCAGGGGGACGACTGAACAGCAATGGCTGTATGGCCTTCTTTAAAACGCTTTAACCATTCAAATATTTTACTGCTGTTAAGAGTCTCATCAACGGACTGTGCTTGAAATCCTGAAATGTCAATCAGTTTTACACCTTCATTCTCCTGCTCATGGGACTACAAATCCCGGTTTGACTTGAACGCCGTTGTAGATACTGTACATAAAGTGGGACAGAATCGTCCCCTGATTCATTTTGCTGCATTAGTGGAATACAAATGTTCTTTATACAGTACGTGTGTTTTACCTGTGCCCATGTGCTGCAGCAAGGCTGTATGAGTTCATATCCCCTAGAGGAGTCGAAGTAATGCCATTGCGGTATGTGGTTCCAATTAAGGGGTCTGCTCCCCTCTCCAAAAGCAGACTGACCAACTCAAAATTGCCTGTAAGTGAAGCAAAGAGGAAGTACATATATCTCATTAATCTGTTCCATTATTATAGCACATTATTATTATCATCCGTACTGAAGATCCTTTTAACACACTCTGTACTGTTTGTCTTTTTAAAATACATTTAGAATGTTAAAAAGAAATGGTTTAAAAAAAAAGGAAGGATTTTCCTTTTTTTTTTTTGGTCTGGTTCCTCTTATGGTTTCTTCCTCATGTCATCTTTTCAAAATCTACATCCACGTTTCCACAAATCTGCTTTGTGGGAATATCTATTGTAAAAAGCCCTGTGCAAGATAAAATGTAATTATTTTAATTACAACTCTTCTTTTTAACACAATACATGTTAACAATTCCATTTAAATATAATCAGAGCTGTTTAAAGCTTATCGTTTCATTCAAACGAGCCCGCACTGCATACTTTTCCCACTGTAGTATTTTCCCTGCTGTCAACACACCTGATTAATACTCACGTTCTCATTAACAAATTAACATAAAATGGGTTACACCTGTGTTTCACAATCAGCCTGCAGGAATGCTGCACAGAAAACCTCCTATCATCAACACTCGCATTCACGAAGTGCTTGTTAATGAGCCGATGTGTTGACTCCAGCGTGTATGAGTAGGGGCTCTACTTATGTATGCAGAGAAGGGTTATTTGAGGACCAGTATTGGAAGACACTGTGCTAAATGATTACACTGGAAACGAGTTATTTATGATCTGCCTGACTGTGCTTGATGAATTACGTTCGGATAAAAGCCGTTCTTTCGCCCGAAGCATTTTTCGGGTAAATACACCTGAACAAAAAAAAAAAAAAAGAAAAGAAAAGAAAAAAAAACACTCAATTAAATGAAAATAATGAGTAACATGGAAATGTTAATGCTGCATCTGCATTAGAGATACTAAAAGTACTTGGTTTTCCTTTTGAAAGATGAGTTGTGTGGATTTTTTTAGATTGATGAGAAAATAATACAAATAATATACTGTAGGTCCAGTTTCTCTAAAGGACCATAATCTTAAAATCATCTTCAATAGAAAAAGAGAGAGAGATCATTTAGCGGTGATCTCTATGTCAGATTTTCAAAAATAAACCAATAGGAAAAAATACACTTTATTTTTGAAATATGAATTTGGGTAAAAAAATAAATAAATAAAATAAAAAATGGTGCAAAGTTTATTGTTTGCATCCCTGAAATCTTTTTGGACTGCTGTTTATGCACCGTTTGGGGGAAGGGGGGCATAAGATACCTCAGATTTCCTCAGTTTCTGAGGTTTTCCTCAGTTTTCCTCAGAGGAAAGTAACACCCCCCAATCTGCTTGTGTGAACCCAGAGACATCCATGTTTAGCTACGGTTGATGTAGAACTGTTACTGTATGCCACTCCTCTTGTCTGAGTGCACAGCCATACTTTGCTCCCTAGGACTCCCGGAGAATGTGACATCATTAGTTTCCAACTCTCTGGATGATGCAGCCCAGGATTAGTAGATTGTTGACTTAAATACCCATTTTAGTAGTAATATATAGTAATATAGTAATAAAGTAGTCTAAAAATGTTATTTAGACTACAGCAATGTGGTTAGCTCCCTATCAATTCGTATTAGTATTTTATCTAAACTTTCTTTCGACTGCTCCTGTCAAGGAGTCGCCACAGCAGACCATCCGATCCACACACAGCTGATGCAACCATCCCAGTTTTTTATCCGGGCCTGTGGCTGGCACTGCACGCAAAACTGGCATCAGGCACTTGCATCACGCAAAACTGTCTGGACAGCATTTAATAAAACTTTGCCAGCACTTAGGTATTTGCCTGAAGTTAAACCTGCACAATAAATGAAATTAAAATGTTTAGCAGACATGAAGTTATGAGCTGTTTTGTGCCAGATTGGAAACCACACCTTTTGACAGCGTACTGCGCATGTGTCCAACTGTGGGCGCGTCTTAAATCACATCCTGAGGACTTTGTTGCACCTGCTTCTTTTTTCATTTATGCAAATTCCAACAGCTTTTTTTCGTCTGCAAAGTGGTATTTTACGTAATATGGCCTACAGGTATTTTCCTGTGAGATTAAACGTTTTGTTGGAATACTAATGTTTAGAAATCAGAAATAAATATATATATATAGTAGTGTAAAAATAAACGTATAATTTTTCTACCAAAAAACTCTTAACAGTGAAAACAAAACTTTTTTACAGTGTCAATCAATGTCTCCACTTTGTTGTCACAAAAAACATTTCTTGCCATTTTTTTCCCTTTTATAGTGTAAATCTGATTTGCACAGTACATTTCTACACAGATTTACAGAGATGGATGAAAATTTGTGCACAGTTGACATATGGCCAACATTCAGTGACTTGCTCCAACAGCAGATGTTTATTCGTCTACAAGCCATCTGAACAAGTATTGACCATTTTCCTACAATATGGGTTTATTTTTCTACACACACATGAAATCTGGTGTCGTATTACAATACACTACATTACACATTGAAAGCCCTTCTATCAAAAAAAAAATCCTAGTTGAATCTCTATTTTGAACATTACAGTTCAGGATGTACAAATGCCGCAATCACGTCTAAAAAAAAATGACCAACGGCCAGTTTTCACAGAATGGAAATTACTGTCTTGTCCTTTGCACATCTGTACAGGATAGTGAAGTGAAAAGTGTCTTGGCATTAAAGAAAAAACCTTGCAGATACAAGTGCTGGGGTAATTGACCAGCTGAATGTCAAATGGAGCGCAAGGAATGAGGGTTGATGAGTTTTGGATGTGATGAGCCTCAAACAACCCCTTAACATCGCACTTTCCTTTACAGCCACATTAAAGCACTCTTGCAGTGTGCAGATGGACATTTCTGTGTAAGATCTTCTGCTCAGCCTTGATATCCTTTAGCTAGAAAAATAAAAGACGATGGAGGCATTTACTAGACCTGAGCACCTAATCAAGTAAGCTTCGAATGCCTCCTGACTGGGGACCTTTAGGCTAAGTGGACTAGTTAAGTGATTTTCAAAATCATGCAAGAAACTGTTTAGGTAAATATAATAAATGGCTTGTGGTCTCATTCATATTCATGGACATGCCTCTTTTGGGTTTTTGTGTTGTAGAAGAGAAATTTGTGGCCATGTTTTTGTCTAGATTTGTAGTATGATATTTTTAAAATATGTTTAGCAACATTACTCATTGTAATAATTAATAATATCAGATGTTAACTTTTAAATATCTGAATCAATTTAACATACATACATACAGCAAGTTAACATACAGTACATACACACACACTTTGTTTATACCGTTTTATCCTGTATACAGGGTCGCGAGGGGCCTATCCCAGGAGACTTACAGTAGGGCACAAGTCAGGGTACACCCTAGACAGAGTGCCAATCCATTAAAAGGCACACACATACCAAACGTACAGTATTCACACACTACAGTCGTGGCCAAAGGTTTTGAGAATTACATAAATATTGGAAATTGGAAAAGTTGCTGCTTAAGTTTTTATAATA
>JAQMYJ010000004.1:8702698-8720963 GCA_030014305.1 Clarias laeviceps | reverse complement strand
CAACTGAAACAAAGATCTAAAAGCAGTTTAGCAGCAAACTTTGTGAAAACTAATATTTGTGTCATTCTCAAAACTTTAGGCCACGACTGTACAGGAAATTTGGAAACACCAATGTCTTTGGACTGCAAAGAACTGAAAAAAGAGTATCTGGAGGAGACCCACCAAGCATGAGAAGAACATGCAAACTTCATGCACACAAACCAGAGGCAGGCAATCGAACCCTCGACCCTGGAGGTGCGAGGCCACAGTGCTAACCACTAAGCCACCATGCCATCTTGAAAAAATACAAAAATACAAAAAAAAAAAAAAAACAGAAAAATATAGAAATCCCACTGAAGTTTCCAAACGTGGTTCTTTGCCTGATTAAGGGTTAATATATTGATACATTAAAATTATTTAAAAGAGAAAAGCATTAAACTATAGTATTTCGACTTTTGAAATAAATTAAAGAAATAGTTGTTGGTAATCCCAATGGTCATTATTTGGAAACCAAGAATTGCACAACTGCTAAAGCAAGTTGATAACATTATGACATTATAACATGAAACATTTAACAAGGTAAAATATAATATTTTGGAAGAAAAAATCTAGATATTAAAAATATTAAGAATAAATATAATTATCTTCATGAAATGTGTCCTAAATTATGGAATGATTCTGAATGTGACATGCAGAGTGAACATTTGATAAGTTGATATGCATGTCTGCTTGTAACAGAAAGTTGATATTCAAGGTAATACAAATGGATTGCCATGCCAATACTTTTTTCTTTTTTTTTTTACTAGGGTATTACAAGATGTTCGTAAAAATTTATATCTGTTGACTGTCCTTTAGAGTTAATAGTCTAGTCTGCTACAGGTCTGCTAGAGCTACAACCACTGTGGTATTACTGTAATAATAGTGGCAAGAACTTAAGTTAGTAACTATGAGGAAAGAAATTGGAATGTGAAAGTTAATGCATTAGCAGAACAATTCAATTTTATTACATAGAGAATTTAAGATAACTATGGACGTGGTCACAAAGCACTAAAAATCTGAATATAAAATTGAAATTTATCAGTAATAAGCAAACTGGAGGTGATGACAGCAAGGAAAAACTCGCTGAGGAAGAAACCATGAACAGAACCAAACACAATAGGGAATGCCTCTCCGTGGTCAGCCTGCCGTAAAAACACTAACACTGAGATCCCCAGGTAACCCACACTGACGAAAAGCTCTCTGAATAACATGTTGCTGAGGATTGCTTTGTCACCTGCAGCAGAGGCCAGCTGGAGCGGCGTTTCAGCATAGTTCTCGGCTCCATCCTGCAACGCCCCCTCCACGTTGGCTCGAGCATCCAGTAGCAGCTAGCATGAGCAGGTCATAAGAGACAATATGCATCATTTTCATTTTCAAAATGTTCCACTTCACTCACTGTGTGTTTCTAAGACTTCTGCACTACACTACTGCAGAAAATTAAAATACCGCATTAAATTACTGTAGTGTATAAACACAACTCTATGAACGTAAGAATAGAAAGTGTACAGACACATGCATCTTGACAGATGTAACATGACTTTTTCGTCTCGAGTAATTACAGATGCGTAACTGGGTGAGCATAACATCTGTATACAGATGTTCCTGTAACATGCTACATTAGCACTTTCTGATAACTTACATAAACCTATAAAAGCTTATCCTGATAAGAGTCCTTTTGTCAATAGCTGCCAAGTTAACGGTATATTTAGACAGACACGGAAATAGAATTTTATGGCATATTTTATGGTTGATTTAGTGAATAAAAAAGACAAGGCACTGGAAAGCCAGCAGTGCTGCAAATGCAATTACCTTCACCCTCATCAGATGTGTAATTACCTGAAAGACAATGTCCTGTTACATCTGAAAGAATATATATATACACCCAGTAGTTACATGTCTTTGGACTGCAACATTAAAATGTCAAAATCAATAAAATTCAGAAAAAAAATATATATATAAAATAAAATAAAAGCAGCAATAAATTTCAGCGCATACACTACCTCACACCACAAGCATCAAAGCTAATTGACTCAATTACTTATGGCTATTTTATAACCCAGGTCTTTTAACAAACATACACATAATACTTTATACAGTGTACAACACATTATATATATATATACATACAGTACACACACACACACACACACACACGTTGTATACATTACTGGCTACTCCTTATTTCTTCATCTTTCAGAGTTGTTTATGTAACAACCTCAGCAGCGACCTCATTTCCCCTCTCGTCTGTTCCATCCACTCAGCATTCAGCATCACCAGTATACTAATCACCGGCCTCATAATCTGTCGGCATATGCACCTGTTTCTCACTGGTTCATGTCTTAAGTTAGATTTTATTTATTCTTGAATGAGGCTTAACGATCAAAAACAATTCCTCTAAAACTGGTCAGGTACAGAGACTGGACTGCCAAAAACTTGCCAAAAATTAAACCCAAAAAAAACATTCAGGCTTCGGGTACTATTCTTCGATACTACATTAAAAATACAATAAAGTCTGGCTCTTTGGACACAAATGTGGCATGACTCAAAACTTTTGCACTGTACTGTATGTTTTGTCACCAGTATACAGTATCAAATCACCATCCTGCTTTCAGTTCACTATGCTGGGAGTCAACCACAAAGCTCCTGAAGACCAGAAATGATTTGTCTTGCAAAAATATGTAAAGCAAAGTTGTTTGGGTGTATTAAAAAAATGGACATGAGCATATATTATATATATTATATATGCAATTAATAACCAGAGCTCTGTGGTAGTATTACTTTGCAGAAATGCTGAAAAGTAATGTTTTTATTTAATCTTGTTTATAATTAAATCATCCCTCATGTGTCTGTTTAAAATATTCAAACTAATTGATCAATTGATAGATCAACAGATTCATTGATTGATTAAAATAATAGTTAGTTGCAGCCCTAGTTACATTGAGTAATTTATGCATAATGACACTGCTACTGTATAAGACACTAATAAAATGAGAGTAAATGAATTAATTCAGCAGTTCTAAACTTTACTGTAGATCTTACTGATCACCTGAATGATGTGTTGGTGATCTGGCCCATGCATTTCCACAGTCTACCACTAATCAGACTTGCTCTATGGAAAACTCAATGCTAAAATGAGAAAAAAAACAGCAATCAAGCAAAAAAGAAAAAAATTATAATAATAATTTCTTAAGAAAATGCTTTCATTTGTAGGTAAACTCAAACAAAGTAAAAAAAAAAAAAAAAGCAAGTGGATTTAGCTTCAGTGATAAAGCTTCTGCGTTCTTAAGAGATCAAACAATCCAGACTGTATGCGTTCTTATGAAGTTCATGCGATTTTAGTAGAAATCATGTCCTGCTATGCTGTTTACTGACTCATTAAATCCAACCTCAAGAGGTACATCCAGTCCACAGCAGCATTTTTTGCCATTATTATTATGGTGGTGCATAATAATAATAATAATAATAATAATAAGTAGTAAGGAGAGTGCAGAGATGGAAGGGATTGGGTTTTTTTTTTTTGCGTCGTTACTACCTGCACGACAGGGACGTGTCCGTGCAACACTGCGAAAGTGAGTGGTGTCCCCTGCCTGGTGTCAGGATAAACTGAGGGGTGTCTGTGTATTGAGCTGGGAACCTGGGAAGTCATATAAGGGAGGTTCAGGGAGAGAAATTGCATTCAGCCATTAAACACTGGAGTTAAGTTGGACGTGGAAGAAAAAAGAGAAGCAAGGAAAAAATGTAAAGGAATGACTGAGAGGATTGTTTAAGCAGGAAAGTTGGAGGCAGCTTTTCCCCCCACCTGCCCCTACGCTAACCTCAGAGAGTTGAGAATAGACTTATGAGATTTTTTAATAATATAAATCCACTCCATGCTGACAACTAGCCTTCCTTTTCCTCACTCTCCATATACAGTAATAACTCACACATATCCCAGTGCTTTAGCCAGAGACCTGGCCATAATCTGCAAGGTTCTTTGCAAGTTTTAAAGGTATTGACAGATAGACTGGAGGAGAGATAATTGGCAGAGAGCGCAAATGCTGGAGGACACGCTAGGGAGTGACTCATAAGCAAAGTGCCAAAAGCAGCGGAATTAACTTAAACATCCCCCTTTTAGGCTGTGCTTTATATCAGGCAAAAATCTTTTCATTAATCATGTACTGTTGCATAAAGCAGCTATCTAGAGTTATAAATACTGACATTGACTGTGTTAAAATGTTGCGTACTGTATATGGCAGTCTGTTTAAAAACATATCAAAAATTAGGTTCTGGTCTTTTTTTGGCCTATACATACTTTGACACCTTTGAAGTCGTAAATATGAGGGGTGTTCAAGTCAAACGGGGACTTGTGATGAAATTTCTTGTGAGTGAAAGAATAAAACCGATTGAAATTTACAGAAGACTTCAAACACTAATAACTTTATGCCAACTTGCAGACACTTAGTGTGTGGGATCTGTACATACGATCTTTCACAAACATCACTTGCACATTATCACTCCAAGCCATTTCCACATGTTTGGAGATCCTGGAGGGCCAGCGTTTCAGACGTGAAGGCAGTCCAACTATAGCTTCAGAGTAATGAAGGTTAAAATACCTTTTACCATAAAGGTATGTAAGCATTAGTGAAACACTGGGATAAGCGAATTAGTGTAGCAGGGGATTATATAGAGAAATTAAGCTAGTTTTTAGTCTCATATCTGTGTTCCGTTATATTCTGAAAAATCAATAGTTCCAGTTTGACTTGAACACCCCTCATAGATATCATCAAAGGAGAGTTAAAATGCATGTACTTGGTAACTGTACTTAGTACAATCTTCTCCATCTTCACATTTAGAGGTAAGTGGAATTTAAAATGCTACAACTTTACAGGCAAAAAAAAAAAGACACATTTCAGCTGAAGTATACAGTATCTGTACTTTTCAGAATTATACAGTAAATATTAGAAAATGGCAACATTTCCCTAACTGAAGAGTTTTCCCAGGCTGCCAAAAATATAACCTTCAGTTCACAGATGCCATATTCTAAATGTGATATTTTAGTGCATTATGAAACAATAACACTTATAACTGAATAGGCACTTGGCATTTTGCTCCAGAGTCACTCCCTCTATAAGAAACCACAAACAGATCAAAACACAGGCAAATCCATAAAGCTGTTTCCATTGCCAAGTCAGCTTTAATAAAGTTTGGGCTATATCGGGTCAATCTAAATGGAATACTTGATGCTTTTGGCTTGAATTGGACACAATCAGCTAAATGTGTCTACTCTGTGATTAAATGAAATGAAAAATGAATTTATATTTACATCTCTTGTCATTGCATGCATCAGTAAATTGTCTGTTTTTAAGGTTTAAGCAGACACACTTTGAACTCATGCTCACTGATTATCGCTCAGATACTCATACTGTATCAAAGCACATTATTGAGTTCTGTGCATAATACAGTAACTACAGTGACTCTAATATGGAAATTGTGTAGTTAAAAGATATAATTACAGATCTGTGGTGGTTCCTGAGAGCTGATAGGGTTAAATACAGCACTATTCACTGACACTTACTACATGGCATGCTGACAGCAAGAGAAGAACAGGGACAGACATAAAATACTGATACAGAACATTTTACATCTACACTAGACAAGACACTCTGGATTACATTTGTAGGATCCTCTGATGTATACTGACCTCACTATTTATATCAGCCCCGGCGTCCAGCAACATCTGAACCATGGCTTCGTCACCACGGACACACGCGTACATGAGCGGGGTCATTCCCTGCACACAAGCATATGCAAATAGATATTTATGAGAAGGGATGGAGGTGATTAAAAGCAAAAAAACATAATATACAAAAATGACTCATTAAAATGCAGTCGAGTGTTGTATGTGTCACTGACAAAACAAAGCTGATGAACTGGAATGAAAGCACAATGATTACTGATTATACCAAAGATAGTTTGCATTGACAGTAGCCTGCTTCAATAATTATATTTTTAATATATAAGACTTAAAACGCTATGAAATAGTGATTTTAGGACGGAAGGAAACACCAGAAAACAGTTTATATTATAATTATTGCTATTTTATAATTACCGCTTTACCCAGTATGAAGACATTGGGCCAATTAACCTTTTGACAACCATTAAAATATAATAAACACAATTTCTCAAGAACAATTTTTTACTCAGCATACAACACAAATCATTATCAACAGAAAAAATTATTTTTTACAATTGCAAAAGTATCAATAAGTAATCCAGTTATGGAAATACAATCATGCACAGCATGCACTCATTGCACTTGATATTACAGCATCTCTCAGTTTTCATTTACAATGAAAAGGAAATTTTGTTTCACAGACCTCATTTGCATGTTTTCTGTCGGTCTGTGAGAAAATGTATAGACATCATTAGTGTTACAGGATTCTCAAAAAATGTCCTTTAATTAGGTTTATCCACTTGTCTCTAAAAACACATAACTTTATTTCCACTTTCCTTATTTATTTCCAAATGCAGCTGGACAATATGCACTCAGACACTTTAGCAGTTTTATAGTGTATACAGCAAATTACTCAGCAATTAACACTTAAAAAGATGAATCAATTCCCAGCAGGGTTTATGCATCTAGTTAGAGTTAAATCAACACTGGGTATTTTACTATCTAGAAGACTTCAGGTGACAATCCTAGTTATTTATGTTGTACATTATTTGAAGGTCATCCAAAGGAGAGATAAAATGGTAATTCTGGAAGCCTTAACCCTCTAATCAGCAACCCACTGATCCACCACTGCCCCTACAGATTCACATACATACCAGTCTAAAATTACACACTTCAACTTGCTTTATAAGAAAATGCAAAATTTGAATTTAACTGCTTCACAGTTTAGTTACAGTATGAACAAGCCTTTCACATTTTATCTGATTTCATCTAATCAACCTCGAGTTACATCTGTTCAGGTATACTGAGTGGCATGTACCAGGCATCTTTAAAAAGCTCACCATGTTTTTGATAATTACTAACCTTCAGAGTCTAAGTATTTTGATACCAAATTTGTGAAAGTACACCTAAACTCCTACAACTAGCTTGCATTTACAATTATGACATTTGGAAGATGTGCTTATACGGAGCGATTTACACTTAATACTGTATTATATATCTGAGCAGTTGAGGGTGAAGGGCCTTGCTCAGGAATCCAAAAGTGGCAACCTGGGAGTTTTGGGTTTTGAACCTGGGACCTTCTGTTCAGTAGTCCAACACCTTAACCACTGAGCAACCCCTGCTTGCAAAAATATGCTTTTCATATTATGCACATTAAGGAAGGTATGAAGTGCTAGAGTGAAAACTCCTGCAGTGCTATCAATGTAGGAAGCTTAGTAGTAAAGGAAATGAAAATGACCAAAAATAAACTATGGTCTAAGAGCTAAAATAGGTAATTTGTCCACTCTAGACAGATGAAATTTATCAGACATTTAGAATAACACTCTGAGTCGACTCGTTCCTACTCAAATTAGTCCCAGCTGGACTCCAACAATACACACCATTATAACAACCACCTGAACCTCAAGTATGTGCAGTATCTGCAGTGTTTCAATCACTCGTGTCAAGGCTCAACAGCTGGACCGTCAGCTAAAACTACAGGAAAGAATAACCTGAGACACAAATGAATTCATTTAATACACTTTGCATATTTTTCATCCTTCTTGAGTAGGCTATAGCCGGTAAAATATAAGCAACTGCATATCGGGTTGTTCCTATAACTGCAACCCAGGCACGATTTATGACAGAAAGCAATAAAATGTTCTCCCGAGTGAATAAAATAAAATCTTCTTTGGGTTAAAACTGATATAGGTTATCACTGTTATCACTTTTCCAAAGTAATATATGCTTCAGATTTACACATCATGTTGCCTCAGAAAAGGTGAGACCTTTCTACCAAGGTTAGAACTTTCTGTTTCTTGGATCTTTCCATAGTCTACCCAAATTGTTTACATGCCAATTCGAATCCATCAGCCAGCTCTCCCTTTTATACGACAACTACCAACCAACCAGGAGGATGAAGCCTAGCACATGCTTCCTCCAAGACAGAATTCCCAGCTATTGTCATCGAACATGCAATCTCCTAAACATAGGAGAGTAGCTGGGATAGCTGAGTTTAACTACCACAAATCACAGTCTCATCATCTATACCACTTAGTCCTGTATACAGGGTCGTGAGGGGCCTGGAGTCTATCCTAGGAGACTTAGGGCACGAGGAGAGGTACACCCTGGAAAGGGTGCCAATCCATCGCAGGGCACCCACATAAACACTCACATTCACACACGACAGGCAATTTGGGAAGGCCAATTAGCCTAATCTGCATGTCTTTGGACAAAAAAACAGAGTACCCCAGTAGGAAAACCACCAACCACGGGGAGAACATCCAAACTCCATGCACACAGAGCTTGGGGATTTGAACCTGAACGTGGACCCAGGAGGATTGAAAGGCGTCAGTGCTAACCATTAAGCCACCGTGCCATCCACAATCACAGTAGGGATGCAAATAAATATTTTAAGATTTTTAGAATGAGAAAAATCCAACCATGGTGTAAATTCAACCTAACTGTCACACCATGCCCAATATGCATTAAAATAATAAAAAAGCGTATCAATATATTCACAAGATTATTTATTTTCCATGAGAGAATTAGGAATATAAAATTTGTGACACAATTTTGTAAACCAGTTAGATCTACATCTATCTGAGGTATTGCATCTCAGTTTCAATACTTAGTAGAAAATTAGTTGGTTTTAAAGTAAAAAATTGTATTAAAATTTTGTGCAAGAAGGTATAATTATCCAAATGCAATCTTGCGGTGCATCAAGTAAATGTCACGACAAACGGTGACCGTGGACTGTACAAAATGGAAGGACTTGGGCTAAATTTCTTGGAGGCTCCTGCTTTGGGTTAAAAAGAAAGTATCTCCACAAAACCTTCTTGGGTAGGAGTTGTGTAGGGAAAGGAAAGGATAAGAAGGTGGTGGGTGCAGAAACCATCATTAGTAGAGAAAGAAACAGATGGGAATTTAAAGGAAGCTAATGAGAGGCTTCAGGCTTTCTCCCAGGCTTCAGTTAGACTATAACTACTAGTGTAACTCCTTGCTTCAGCTTCATGTTCAATAGGTCAACTTCTAGTGTAATGCACAGTCCTGTAAAGACTTCATAAAGTAGTTTCAAGTGATTAAAAAAACATATATTTTTTTCAATAAAAGAACCTTCATGTGTGCAGATGGCTATATTTTAATTACACTGTAATTTGAGGGTTTTTTTCCAGCTCAGTTATATTTTTGCACATATCTATCCCCTGACATCATTTAAATTCATCATCTGCCTTGATATTTATTTTCACAATATATCAACATATATAAATTAAATGCAGAATTTTCACTCAAGTAAAAGATATAAAACCCCCCAAAAAATTAAGTACAGTATATTCACATTAATTTGTATTAGTAAAATGTATTTGAATATATAAAAGCTACACATGGCCATTTTTTGATTGTATTAATATAAAAATTTGTATTGTATTATTAAAAGCAAATTCCACCAGTAACACATTCAAATATGCTTATAATGAAATGTTTCAAATGTGTTTCATGACACTATGGTATACTAATGCAATATTCTTCTTATTTCTGTAAAAGGTAATGGTTCACACGGAACGATGATGCTGTTTAATAGGACAAAAGAAATTCATCAATCTCAAACATGCAGTACAGTATATGATACAATTCAGATTTATTTTTTTATCTTCTTAATCAAAAGAGCAGCTACACAGCTCAGTTACACTGAGTTATGCTAAAGATTTGGTTATTTAACAAGCAATATTCATGTAACTGGAATGATGGCAATATTTGGCCATTCAACAGCTGAAACAGTCCTTCAGGAAGCCTGGAGAACTCTTTCTCAAAAATATATTAAAAATACAAAAAAGTCTGGCTCTTTGAAAGCAAAACATGAAGACATGAGGGCTGACTTAGGACTTCTGCACATTACTGTATATATTCATAGTCATTTAGTATGGATTTTTTTTTTTTTTTTTTTTACCTCAATCTTTAAGCTAAAAAAAATATATATCTCCCAGTGTACTGAAAGGAATGGGAAAAGATCCCTGTCAGGGTATTTAAAGTACCGCCAGAGTCAAGACATGAACTGTTGGTATCCATTTGGCCCACAGGTGGTAATAAACTCCAACTCAAATAGAAGCTTGGAAGAATCTTAGAATGAGGGATATCAGTGTGCTTTCCTGAAGAGATTCGAGCATTCATGACACAACTTCAGTAGGGCTGCATATAAATCTGTCACTGCACCATCAAGACCTTTAAACAGTCAACAAGGAGGTTTTTCTGATTAGATAGGACCTACAGTAGGTTTTCATCACAGTAGAGATTGTTCTATAGTTTCTGTAGAATTGATTAAGAGTGTACAGTATGTATGAGTGTATGTACAATGCCTTCAGCATTCTTTTACAATATAGAAAAAAATAAACACAACAGAGCATCGACAAAAATATGAGGTAAAACATTCCCTACATTATTTATAAAAATTCTAAAAGTTCAATACTGCTGCTTCCACTCAGGATTTTCACTTGATGTACTACAGCAATAAAACTGGTGATACTGTACCTGTCATATCATATAAATATGTGTTGTGAAAATATTACAAATTAGCAATCGACAGCACTAAATATTTGCGGTTCTTGTAATTACAGTCACGTCAAAACTGTGTTTGTGTGTGCATCAGCAGATCTGACCTGTTCGCTCATGCTGTTTAGGCCATCAGGTCCCAGAAGATTGACTGCTTGCTTAACGAGGTCAGTGCGACCGCAGTTAAGCATCCGAAAACCGAGGTCCTGCAGAAACTTAGCCTCAGTGGAGGCTGCATCTAGCTTTCGTGTGGCACAGAAGCAGTCGTCTGCTCTACAAAAGACAAGTATAATTGTAATGACCAGTGTAACATTAAGAGAGAAGAAACACAAAGAAGCAGAGCTCCAACAACTGTGGTTTATGTCATTACTTTTAGTAAATATACTAAAAAAATAAACCTATTGTACCCACTGAATAAAGTAATCATATTTATTGAAAACAGAGGTGTTAATCTGTAAATAACCCACTTTTATCATTAGAATATCATTAGCTTAAAGTTTATATTATTTGATTAAAAGCATAATAGCTTTGATAATTGTAGTACTTTAATAATAATTACACTACTGTAATAAAAGTAGAAAATCCAACATTTCCTGGCTCTCCTTCACAGGAGTCCACTGATCTCCAATGGATTGGAGCTGAACTCTGAGCCTAATTTCTTCATTGTATCTATTCAACATTACAAATGACACAGAAAGACTAACAGCTGCAAGCTATACTAACTGCATTTAATTTCTGATTTTGAGTTTTATGATGTTTGGCTGCAAATAAATTTGCAATCTTGTTCTTTCAAAGTATTTCAATTATAGCTAAATAAATTTAAGATTTTTCAACTTTTAAGTGACTTTAATTCCTGTTTTAGATTTATTAACCTGTGACAAAATTACTGCAAGATGCTGCAAAGTAGTTTTTTTTTTTTCATAGGTAGATAGCTAGCTAGCTAGTTAGATGAAATGGTCAACACTTGCTAGCTAAATCACAATTATCTTTGCACTGTAGTTCTAGAACACATAAATAGTCGGTTTGATTGTTCATTCAAGTATAGTGGTTAATTTTTGATCAAAGATGATGACTAAAAAGGCACAATTTAGCAAGCTAGCTATACAGATACATGCATATGAGAGAGCCTGCTAAATTAACAAACTTAATGGGTGAATGTCAATATATATATATATATATATATATATATATATATATATATATGTGTGTGTGTGTGTGTGTGTTTTTGTGTTTTTTTCCCCATACATATCAATCATCTTTCTGTCAAACAAGAAATCTGGCTTTTAGTTCAATCAAGACCTGCTGGTATCTATGAAAGTATTTCCCATATATTAACTCCTATTCTTGCACATCAATTTTTATGAATTGTTACAAAGTATCTCTTCACCTTTGCTAGGTGAAATCTGCTGGACTGCTTGCAAGTCATCAATATTCATAAACAGCCAACCACATTCATTAATATTTATGAATATATTTTGAAATACATCTACTGTGTTGAAAAGAATAGGTAAAAAATACTTAGCTGTGAAAAAGGCAAGGAGTTTAAATCAAATTGCTGGCTTTAATTTAAGGACAACTTAGTCACCAAGATGATGCTAACATACACTAGTAAATCAGCTAGCTAAATGCTATTGAGATTAACAACCAGATACATATTCTACAGTATGTCAATACAGGTAGGAATCTTCTTGAAAATGACTGCTTTGTGCTTTTTCCTAAACTGAGCAGAAATATGCTGATTCATTATTTAATGTAATAACTTTGAAACTCAAAGTTAAATCAATAGCTAGAAATCATACTGCCATTTGATTTTAGTGCTGTCTTGAGAGAAATGTGCTGTGCTGTGAAGATACAAAGTGGGAAAGTACAGTAGTTGGAAAATCACCTAAAAACAAACTTTACTCGCTGGTTATGGAGATTGTTGTCTTTGGGCAATTATATTATTTGCAGCGGAAATAGTACATATGTTTAAGAAAAAATGCTGAGACTTGCCATATTCAGTTTAGAATTTGCTAAAAAAAATTTGTCAATTCTGTTGTTAGTTCTTTTCAGGGGAAAGTAGCTAAAAAAGGCTTTTAAGAAATTGCCAGCTGGTGTCAAACTTATTATTTACCTATTCATACATTGTATAATAATTTGTTTATCATACTGTTATATTGTGTGTGTGTGTGTGGGGGGAGGGGCAGTGATAAGTTGGGGACAAGTGCAATCAACAAATGGTTGATGGCAACAATGGTGCACAGTTATAGGTTGTTGGGAACAAGGATGATCAGTGATTGACAGGAACAACTGCAGTCAATGATTAGTTGTTTGAAAAAATAGTGATCAGTTATTGGTTGTTGAAACCAGAGATGATCAGTGAATAGTTGACAGGAACAATGATAAGCAGTGATTGGTTGTTTGGAACATTAAGGGATTGGTTTTTGGGAACAATATTTACCAGTGATTGGTTGTTCTACACAAATAGGCCTATCTATTTTAACTGATTTTCATGATTTTCAGAAAAAAGGAAATATGATTCCATTTGATACAATTTTACACCATAATAACTCAATTAACACTGGGTCATGTTGTGGTCTCACGTCCAGGGTCACTGATTCAATCCTGAGCTTTATTTACTGTTATCCATGGGTCTGTGGATTTTCTCTGTGTACTCTAGTCTTCTTACCTCTCTAAAAATACAGTGTTTCTGAGAAAGAATATGTATTTAATATGACTCTGAATAGGATAAGCCAGTTACTAAAGATGAATAAAATAACAATCTATATTCTAAAATAAATACACTAATATGAATTCTATGCATCCAACATGTACTTAATTTGGAAATAAATATGGGTATCAATGAAGTGGTACTTCCAAATTCAGTTTAATATTAATACAGATACATTAATTCTGTTGTTTTGCTTTTCTATAGGTCTGTTTACCAGAAAACAGCAGCATTTATGTTTCTCTGCTGTGCAGTTAATGGCCTGTGTGCACTCTAATAACCCCAACATTAAAACCACTGAGTGCTGAACAGGAAGCCTGGCACTTACTGATTTCAAGTGAAGTTTTATTTCAACAAACTAGTGCCAGGGTAAGAACAGCCCTAAAGCCATGCTTTGTTTATTTGGCAGGATTAGAACATTTGTCAAACATCTCTTAAGCGAAAGCTGCATTAGTCATTTACATAGCACTTCAAAGTCTGCTACTGTGTCAGTAAATCGTATACTGAGGTATCTGGTTCTCATTCATTCATCGTACACATTGTATGATAAGTGACTATCATAAAAAAGGTCCAGACCCTATTTTGGGAACAATGGGGATGAGGCAGAAATATAAACTCAAACGTAATTTACACATTCATCGTCACCTTACTGTGATGTAGCATAGACAATCCATATGGCATATGTTATACAAAATTTTTTTTTTTTTTATACTTTTAAAAAGCAAATGTCTTTTATTTCTATGATACAGTACAGTAATTTTACAAGTAATATGAGGGGCGTTCAAGTCAATCCAGGACTTGTGCAGAATAACAGGACACAATTATGTGAGTAAAAACTAACAAAAAAAAACCTTTTACTTCTCTATATAATCCCCTGCTACGCTAATGCACTTTTCAGAAGGTTTCACTAATGCTTGGATACCATTAAGGTAGCAAGTTTTCTCAGTATGCCAGAGTCATGATCAGACTTCTTTCTTCATGTCTGAAGCCCTGGCCTCCCAGGAACTCATTTAATGGCCAAACCATGTGGAAATGGCTAGGAGCAAGATCAGGACTGTACGGGGGATGTGGCAATAACTCCCAGCTGAGTTCCTGCTAAGTATAAGTGGTGTTGGTGAATGATTGTATGTACAGTTTCCATAGACAGATCTGTCTCTTCTACGATTTGGTGACAAGTTGTCTATCAATTTTCAAGGATCAGGCATTCTACTCGCTGAATGTTTGTGGGAACGACTGCGGTGGGCTTCTCGGCCGGGATCGTCATTCACAGAAACACAGCCTTCTTTAAAACGTTTGCGCTATGAAAATCTTTTACTGAGGCTTACGTAGCTTCTCATCCTCGTACAGTCCTTGAAGTATTCTGTAAATGTTAATCGTTTACACCTCCATCACAAGTCATTTCATTACAAGTCCGGGCTTGACTTGAACAACGCCTCGCATTATCCGTATAGATTTATTAACCCTACATTCTTGAAAGTTTTATTTTGATAAACATTTATTTTTATACAGTAACTAATAAAAGATCAATTTGGATATTATTAAAGACAGTGATTTTTCTTCAAATTGCAAATTCACTTCATAAACCATATATTATAAACCAGCTCTTCATCAAGGTTTTGTAGTTTTATTTGTTCCCTGGATAAACAGACGTTGTACAGTATGGCACAAACCGTAAATCGTAACGCACAAATCTTTGAGGGTTAAAATCAGTAACTGTCACAAATTCATTTTACTCTGTTTCATCTGCAACTATACCATGTGATTTTGCTTTGCTTTGGCTTCTGCTCTTGGTATGCACACTTGTCTTGTCATTGATTAATTCCCTGATTATGTTATGCGTGTCTGGTTTTCACCTCATCGATATACTGCTGACAGTAATGAATTAGCAGCGATTAAACCTTTAAACCCCACAGAACCCGTCAGCAGAGTCAGACAAACATTTCCTATTCAAAGCAGTTCCTTTAAAATACGTCTTGAGGGTTACAATCTCATCTGTCACGGCTAAAATATAAGTGTACGTGTGAAAGATCTATCATTACTAAAGCTGTCCTTTCGTCCATCATGATGAAAGGAGAAAAAGTAGTAGCAAATCATAATCTTTGGTATCTACATTATTTGCTCCTTGTAATTATAACCCACAGGATATTACAGGAAAGAAAATGATATTTTCTGAAAATTCTGAAAGCACAAGGTATGATAAACTTAAATATATCCAACAACCCTTTGTGTTTGTGACATTTGAATTCCATACTTACATTCATTCTTTTACTCCTTTATTAAATTTGCCTGCGGGGAGAGCTTTTTACTGTGAACACCAACTGTGTGAATAATTCCAAATTATTTATCATGCCAGAATAATTGAGATTTAACTTAATAATGACACAGAATCTGTGTTTGATTAAAAAAAAAAGAAAAACAAGAAAAAGTTGGTGTGAAGGTAGAAAATCTTTTAGATTTAAATTCTAAAGCTTTTTCTACTTGATAAGTTATGCAACATCACTATTTTTCTGAAACATGGACTCTCTTTAAAACTTTGCCAAAACTATATTCAGTTCCAAGACTCAGGTTTAGATCCAACCAAAGAGAAAATCTCATGAAAACAACTGCATGTGTGTCCAGCATTATTTCATCCAGACTAAAAAAAATATATACTGATTTAAAGTCTCCTCATTTGAACTCACGCTGGTCAATAAACCAAGGCAGCTTGAGATTTTTATCTTATTGTATAACTCAAATTCATGCACGCTTGAGATTAGACATAAAAAGTTGCAGGCTTTCTGATTCTTAACACAGTTCATTAAAGTGTTCTAACACTTCACCACCAACTTTCCACTGTGTCAGTGCCGTGTTTGCTTTTTCTCAGATTTAGTAACATTATCATTCTCAGAGCATGAAGCCTAAGCACCCATAGACATGTATGATCTGTGTGTATATTTCGATTTAACCATACATACAGTACATACAAGAGTATCTTTTATGGTGCCGAGCTGCAACTTACTTCAGCTGCCGCGGCTCGCAGTCCACTCCAGGCAGGAGCAGTCTGGCGGCCTGTCTCACATCATCGCTGTCTACAGAAACGCTTAGCCGGTGCTCAGTGTGTGCTACAGCCACCCGGATCCACTCCATTAGTGGAGGCAGCACGATGAACGGCCTGGAAGAGAATGAACAGCCAGAGGGGATACATGCTGAAATAAGCATCTTATCTAAGTGTTCCAACTGTACTGAGAAAAATAATTAACAAACCAAAGTTCAGCATACTAAAGAGATAATACCACAGTTTCTGATTTAAAACAAGTAATTATTTAATCAAAGTGTGGGCATTATATTCTGACAGGTCAGGTACGTGACAATCATGAAAAGAGAGGAGATATTCACATTTCTTTCATGTGCTAATAATTACAGGCACTAAGCTGCATCAAATTAGTGCAGCTCAGAATCTGGATATGAATATTAAAAAAAAAAAAAAAAGTGCTGAATGTGTGCTGATTTTAATTTCTTTGTGAGAGGCTTTCAGTCCAGACAAGGAAACTGAATATATCTAATTTTTTATACCCAACACTTTTGATTGTCAAGAATAACAGAACACAGCAATAAGTGTTAAAAACTCACTTTATTTCTCTATATAATCCCCTGCTACACTAATGCACTTAGCCCAGTGTTTCACTAGTGCTATAACAAAGTTTTCTCAATTCACTGGAGCCATGATCAGACTGTCTGCTTCACATCTGAAATGCTGGTCTCCCAGGAACTCCTTTAATTGCCCAAAAACATGTTGAAACAGCTTGGGGTAAGTCCAGGACCGGGGATGGGGCAATAACTCCCAGCCGACTTCCTGAAATGTGCAAGTGATGTTTGTGAATGTTTGTGCATATAGTTCCCACAGACAGATGCAAAGTTATCCATCAATGTTCAAAGATCTTTTTTTTATGCCGGGTGGGGCCTCCGTGGTTTGGACTTGTTTGTCATGGTGCTTGATTGATGTCTGGGGAGTTTGGAGGCTGGGCCAACAACTTCAAACTATTTGCCTGCTAAGTACTGTATGCAGTGGGTTGTGATGCACTGGGTTTTTTGATACCTTTCTGTCTTGGCCAGCACTGACTGCAGATTGTGCTACATTGGCTTTTCTGCAGGATCAGGCTGGCTTTTGGTCCCTGCAGGTATAAATGATTGCTCGTGATCATGTGACCCATTTACTAAGATATAATTTATCATCAGTGTTAATCAATTCACCTGGCAGTGGTGTTAATGATATGGCTGATTGGGGACAATAAATAGGTAATTAGTTTGTGAATAATTACTTGGAATAATCCAATAAAAGATTTTTATACCACATCACATTTGGATTCTCAAATCAGATTACTCAGAAGGCAATGGATCATTTTCTACAACATTAGCTCTGGTAGTAGCCCCCGATGAAAGGCTTATGATCCTGCAGTTGTGTTTTATTGTTTCTACAGTAGCTCTTATGCTCCACAAATTGCAGTTGTTAATATGGAGAGATTCTCATGAGCATTTGGCATTTTTTAAAAGGAGTCACCAGTCTGAGAACTGTGTAACAGTCAGAAGTATCTTCTACTTCTTCTTCTTATTATTATTATTATTAATAATAAGACCAGGGAGAAAATGGCTCAGTGGTAGGTTTCTCGCTTGAAATGCATTAGGCCCGGGTTCCATTCCCCCAAATGCCCAAATCCAGAGGTGGAAAGTAACGAATTACATTTACTCGTGTTACTGTAATTAAGTAGGTTTTTTTGTGTACTTCTACTTTTTAAAGTAACATTTAAATTTTGTAATTTTACTTTTACTTAAGTATGTTTTGATTTAAGTATTGTACTTAACTACATTTTAAATCCTATCCGTTA
>JAQMYJ010000004.1:8674612-8698159 GCA_030014305.1 Clarias laeviceps | reverse complement strand
AATTTAATCCATTTTAGAATAAGGCTGTGACATAACAAAATGTGGAAAAAGTGATGCGCTGTGAATACTTTCTGGATGCACTGTAAATATAAAATTATAACATAATTACACTATTTTGCATCAATTACAAATTGAACACCAAGGGCTTGTTAATAATAACTTCTTAAGAGAAATGTAGCTTCATGTAGCACAAAATCATTATAGATATTGTATATACAGTATGAGTTCATTGTGGTTTGTTTAAACTGTTCAAATCACAATGAAGAATTTGAGATTCTCAAGGTCTGACTCATTCAGCATAGTTCCACAGATATAAGAGTTGGATATAAGCGTCAAGTTTTAAGGACAACGTTTAAAAATAATAATAATAATCAATCAAACACTGTAACCTAAATCCTTTCAGAAACTTTTACCAACCTTTCTGACTCAGTGAGAAACACTAAATGGCAGAAGGCAGGCATTTCTGATGGAGTGAGAGAAAGCACACAAAGGCAGAGGTGAAGATTGGCAGCAAAACAGTAGTGCTTTATTTTTCATTTTTTTCAGTAGCTTGAGTTATTGACTGACCAAAAGGAATCACTCATTACTTAAACAATGACTCCTTGAAAGAGAGGAGTGAATGTTGGTCATGAGTGAATTTAAACTAATGACGCCAGCGCCGAAGAAAAGTGAGAATATTGGACATGATCCACCTGAATCACAGGAAGATAATCAAGATTCTGTTACAAAAACAAAATCCGAATACATGATTCACAGATGTTTAAAATTCACAGAGAGATATATCGAGTAATCAAAAATGTATATCATTACATGATTTTATTCTTTAAAGAAAACGCACAAGGTTTAAGTCTCTCAACACATCTTATTTTTTTTCCAATTCTGTCCCTTCATGGATGCGACAGCAGCCTCAATTCAACCTCTTCTTCTTGATCAGTTGCTCACCAGCCGTCCACATCCCTTCAATCTTCACTCTCCTTTTTTCTCTCAGTGATACATCTCTTCTTAACCTCTTACTCTCGCCTCTATTTCCCTCCTTTCTTTTGTTCTCTCTATGGACCAGTTATCCACTGCTGAAATGAGCCCTGAGGAGAACAAGAGCAGCTGTTCTCTAGAGAATCTGGTAACTCATTCCTGAGCTTTTACTCTCCGGCAGCACACGGGCCTCACTTGGAGTCCTCAAAAGGATTTTTTAATCAGAGAAACTCATCAATCCAGAAACGTCCCAGCGGGTGTGTCAAACTGCAAAGCACATTGTGAACAGTGAACACCTCGCCAAACTTTCCATTAGCATTCCCATCTCCATCAGCCACTTACCAGCAGGCCTGAAGCTCATTTCACTGTATAGCATAACAATTAAAACCCTTAATGATCTCTTCCTCTCTTTCCCTCTCTTTCTTTGCCTGTAACGTTAACGAATCAGGAAGCATTAGTAATGTGATTTAAACGCCTGTCATTAGGACTGATTTATGATTAACTGTTTATTTACCACTTTTGTCCAGTAAAGTCTTTTTTGCAGAAATCCAGGACACAGTAGTTACTTCTTTCACTGTAGGGGCCAAAAATGTATACACATGTCAACTTGAATTGAATTATGGCAGCAATGTGTAGTATTATGTTTCCTCTAAAGATGTCAGATGCTATCATCTGACCGTCAGAAGAGGCATATATTTGTCATATTGAAGTGTGTATACATTTTCTTAGGCCCCTCTGTGGACAGTATATATACATATATACACATACATATATACATTGTATATACATACATACACATATACACACACACACACACACACACACATTTTAAACAATATGACAAATATATGCCTCTTCTGACGATCACATGATAGCATCTGACATCTTTAGAGGAAACAAAATACTACAGACATGTATGTATGTATGTATGTATATATATATATATATATATATATATATACACACATACAAACACACACAACACAGATATTATATATATATATATATATATATATATATATACATATATAATATCTGTGCGTGTGTATATGATAAATAAAATTTAAATAAAAATTGTATTTTTTTAAAAATATATTAGTATTTATTTATATAAATACACACACACATTATAGATATTATATAATATCTATATATAGTTTTCTGCTTTGTGGTTGTTCCTACCTTTCTGTGTGCAGGGTGACTTTGGAGGGCTCCACATTGGGGTTCTCCCACTCTATCTGGGGACAGTGCATGAAGTAGCAGAGAGTGTACAGAGCCTCCGGTTCCCAGTGTATGGGTCCTCCGTTGTTCTGTTGCACCGGCGTGCCATTGCTTGGGCTCTTGATGTTAAGGGGCTGGAGTTGGTGCATAGCGCGAGACACCAGATCACCTGCAGGGGGTGACATGTTAGGTCAGATTTAAGGGTCCGAAGCGTGTGGTTTGCAATCAACTTTATTAAGCTAAGGGTGGAAATTGAAATGATCTCTTTGGGAAATCGTCCAAAGTCAATGAGCTATGAAAAGAAAAACAGGCACTGTATCAGTATGGAGCCTAGAACACCATGTAAACAATGTTTTTAATGCTTAAGGAGGACCTAGAGAGCAGCGATCTTTATATTCATTTACATTTATATCTTATATAATTGTAATTAGCAAAAGAAAACTGTATCAGTTTTCTATTGTCTGTAGTTATTTCGTTTAAAAGAAGTGATGTCCTTTATGGAGACCAGAGAAAGATGTCAAACAGATATTTATTCGCCCTTCGTACACACAAGCATCCACACATCCAGACCCAGACTAAATTCTTCACAGTATGATCTTACCAGTGTGTCAATTTGAAGAGTTAAAAAAATATATAAAAAATTCAAAAGACTTTTGTAGTCAAAGAGAAAAATAATACTTTGCCACTATTCACTCCACATATTTATCAAAATCTTGCTCAGCTGCCTTAAATGTCACAAATAGTTATTAAGGAATCCCTAGCCTAACGTACTTTACTATATGTACAGTATTTGAGTTAAGAACAAATTACACTGGAAACTCAGTTTAATGTTTCAAGGGGAAAAAAAATGACCACCATTAGTAATCAAGACTTCTGCACATACCCACTTGGACTTATTTTCCAGCTTGGCAAGTGTTTCCTAACCACATGTACCACAAGCTATCTGGTTTTACTAGCATCACAGAACTGTAAAATCCTTGTCATCTTCAGTCGTGTAAATTATAGAAAAAAAAACATTCTATTCTATATACAGTATCTATGACCTGATGAAAAGATTCACACTCATGTGATTATGTTTTCTGAAAGCTGGATGAGCTAGTCAGTCAGTCCACTGCGCTAAGGTTAAATATCATTGATTCTAAGCTACATGAAGAAGGTAGGGAGAGTGAAGGAACAGTGTGAGGAGTAGCAGGCAACCTTGAGTCGGAATTATCCACATGCTGGCTGGTGAATTGTGTTGGCATCTGCTCAAAAACAGTACATATAAGAGTTCTCTGGTGGATGCCTGGCAGTAAGATTGAAAATCCTGAAAAGCATGTATATAGATAATTAGATAATTAGAAGTAAAATGTGTGTATTATGTGCCTTGCAAGGTGAAATATTAGGAATAAAAATACAATATTTGTGGTTGGCAGCTCAAAGAACAGCGTAGATGGCAAAATTTTTACTTGATTCACAGCTAAGAAGTTGCATTATTTACTTTATTCTAGACTGGGTTGTGATGGATCAGGAGATTCTCGGAGAGACACGAGAATACATTCTGAATGTGACGCTACTCCATTACACAGCAGCATCACACACGCATTCACGGCTAGGAACAAATGATAATGGTCAGTGTTGTCCAATGCTATGGGGGGTTGGAAGGAAACTCGGGAACACTGAACGATCTGTATGATAAAATGGCAACTTTCAGTTATTCATTCATATATTCTTTCAAGCTAAGTTGTTTAACCTTGCTCTGAAAGTTACTTGCTAAATCAGCAAGGACAAAGATAATATACCGCTAAACACTTTCCAGCAGAAAAGTCTTTTTAATTTCAGATACATTAATCAGGGGAAATCTGTGATGCGCTTGTTCGAACAATGATCAGCACTATTTGTACCTACACTCATACTCTCCTACTGGCTAATATCAAATGTGGATAAGAACGAGACCTAAATTAAGTAGAGTTGTTTAGGTACAGTATGATCAAACAAGCGATGCGGGGAAATATTTTCAAAATCCCGGCTTGCTTGTAATTTGCTGAGTTAGAGTAAGTTGAGCTGAGCTGCAAATCAGGTGGAAAAGTGCTATTTAGTGACTCATTCAAAGCCCTGGCCTGACAACTAACCGCTTGTAAATCTTAACCCAGTTTATTACTCAAACACCACACTACATGTACGGCTTGGGTAATGAAGTATATGGCCCCTGAGCTGCACTTACAGCATATTTGACTGAAATGTAGTTTCAGAACAGCTTGCACACAAGTGGGCGTCAAGACCTGCAGGCTCAGTAGAGAAGAAAGCCCTGATCTCATTACTCCAGCAGGGTTCAGCTCAAAAACAGTCACCTTCCAAGGGAACCAAAAGTGTAACCTTGGAAACAAGCCATTGAACCTGCCAAACAAGCTAAAATATCTATTACTATTACAGAGAAGGGCAGAGAAATATTACCTATTGACTTGTACAACACAAGGGACACTAATAGCTTAGCTTGATCAATAATATAATCATAAGGTCTAGTCCACTGACTCCAAATGACCTTCAAGTGTCATATTTACCAGGTCTTTCTCATTAAGAATACACAACACTCAGAACTAGCTAGTGTAAGTAAGGGTGGCATGCTAGCCTAGCGGTTACCACTGCTGTCCTTTTGGATCTCCAGGGTTGGAGGTTTGAAGCTTGTCTTTGGTTGTGTGTGCGTAGAGTTTGCATGTTCTTCTTGTGGTTCTCTGGTTTCCTCACACAGTCCAAAGACATGCAATGATGATTGATTGATTGGCGTTTCCAGATCATATGATTGGGTTTATATGGTTGTGCCCTTCGATGAGTTGGCACCTCATCCAGGGTGTATGCAGATTTGTAGCACATGTACTGGAGATAAGCCTGGCCAAACATATATACCGATCAGCCATAGCAACAAAATATTAAGCCCAATATTGTATAGGTTCCCCTTGTGCCACCAGGGTGGCTCTGGACCCTCCTCGGGGCATGGCTCCATAAGATGTTTGGCACAGGATGATAGAAGAGGATCTTTTGGGTGCTGTAGCCTACAAGGTGCGGCCTCCACGGATCAGATTCGTTTTGCACATTCCGATCTGGGAAATTTGATCTTGAACTTATTGCCTGTTAAGCCCCATAGGTGGCAGGCTGTGATGCTCTTAGAGCTCTTATCATGTTATCTATCATGGCCAGCATTGACTTTTTTCGTGCTACAGTGGCTTTTCTGTTGGATCAGATTGGTCGGGCTGGCCTTAGCTCCTCACAGGAACAGATGAGCCTTGGGTTCCCTCGATCTTGTCGCCAGTTTACTGGTATACAATTTATAATCAATATTTTTCAATTCAACTTCAGTGTTAGTGTTATGGGTGATCAGTGTATTAAAAAATATTAGTATCACTTTTGATTTCTCCTGTTCAACAGCATTGTACTCATGTTACTGTACACCAGGTCCTCTTGCTTCCTGAGATGGCTCTAGCTTCACATACATACAATATAAAACATTTTTATACAAGATGCGCTATTAAATAAATGACAAATATTTTGATGAACATGTTTCACAGTGAAGCTTTTTTCTACAATATTTCTATTTTTTAAATATACAATATATCCGTATTCATTAAAAAAATTCTTATGTGTCAATATTGGGATTTAGCAGATGTTTAATGTTGATAATGACTGCTGCTGATTAAAGGCTTAAAGGCTGCACATTTTAACATGAGTTAATATATTTATAGGCATTTTAATTATTAGAATTTGTTCAGCACCCTCATATCAGCAGAACTATTATTCCTAGAGCAATTTTGCACATAGTGTTGAAGAAATCCACAGAAACAGTCACATTTGGACTAGAGCGTCTTATTAGTTTAATAAAAGATTATGCTTTTATTTATTTATTTTATTTATTATTGTTTATTTTTATTTATTAGGTTTCTGAACTACTATTACATCAATGCAAGCAGCACATGTACTTTCTGCTCTAGATGTCACTATACTGTACTGTTTATGAGAAAAATACAGAATTTTATACATTGAAAACAAAAAAGTTTGCCCTTTTTGACGAAAATTTCAAAGCTCTTTTCTCCATGCACACAGGCCACGCTTCATTCTTTACAAATCGACCTCCCCACTGCTATCTCCCTCACAGCAGCTGCGCTAAATGATAGATTCACAATATGACCTTTTCTTAGTTTAATAATTTTTCCGTGTTTAATCATTTTTGTGGTTTGTGTTGTTTGCGAGCGCGGTTGGTGGGGTAGCGATTCGGGTGGTGGAGAGGATTCGCACTGCTTGACACACTGCAATAATTATGCACCAGACGTTCCCTAGTGCCCTCTCACTGCATACCTACATTAATCACAAGGAACAGCTCGGTGGATCCCCTTCCCTCTTCCCTCTCGTGCAAGATGCAATAATAGTTGGTGTAATTAAGGGGAACGGATCACACCCCCGTCGAATATGACACCATAAGGGCGATCCCCGTGAGCCAAATTTGTTCGGCTGTGTGAGATCCAGGAGCCCTGAAATTCACTCCCCACTGTATATTTCTACATGATAAAGAGAAACTTAAGAAAATGCATAAGGAAGACATAGACCATCGATTTTTTTTTCACTTCTTATTATACTAATTATACATTCTGTAGGTATTTAGCTAAATTTCAAGTAAAAATGAATGTAAAAAAAAAATCTGGGATTCTGGGATTTCCATCTGCTAATGTTGTAATTGTACAATACTATGCAGAATATTAAGCTGGAAATAGTCGCCAAGTTTGTTTACTTCATGCAAACCAGTCTGAATAAATTCTCGAATGTGGAATCCTCTGGTAACGGTATGCGTAGTACAGCCGTGGTCAAAAGTTTTGAGAATTATACAAATATACATTTTCACAAAGTCTGCTGCTTCAGTGTTTTTTTTTTTTTTTTTGTATACTGAAGTATAATTACAAGCATTTCATAAGTGTCAAATGGTTTTATTGCCAATTACATTAAGTTTATGTAAAGAGTCAATATTTGCAAGGTTCACTCTGCCATTCGCTCCGACATGCTGTCAATCAACTTCTGGGCCACACCCTGACTGGTGGCAGCCCATTCGAGCATAATCAATGCTAAGAAATTGTCAGAATTTGTGGGGTTTTGTTTGTCCATCTGTCTCTTGAGGATTGACCGCAAGTTCTCAATTTGATTTGGGTCTGGGGAGTTTCCTGGCTTTGGATGCAAACGTTTGATGTTTTGTTCCCCAAGACACTTAGTTATCACTTTTGCCTTATGGCAAGGTGCTCCATCATTATTCATGGCTGTGTCCTTAGACAAAATTGTGAGTGAGCCCACACACTTGGCTGAGAATCTCAGGGTGCTTTCCTGACACAGGACTGATGGTATATAGGCAACTATGGAAACAAATATGCTTATGATGTGGCCAGTGGATTACATAAATGCATGTTTTAGGTACACTGTGTATTTTAGTACAAAAACTTAAAGTTTACATGTTAATATCATAATAAAACTGCACAAATTGTCCCTAAGACTTTAGATCACACAGATATTGACTTTGCTTTCTGAAAATTGATTATAATCTTAAATACATAACAATAAAATATTTAATGTAGAAATCATTTTATTATTTCATTATTCTGAAGGCCTCCTACAGCAGTTATTTGCATGTGCCTAAGACCTGTGCACAGTAGAGTAGTTTTACTGAGAATCACAATTCGTCTGAGAACTTCGACTGTCTTGCTTCTTAATCTTTATGCAAAAAAAACTTCATGCAGTTTTCTGTCCTTTTTGTTGTTGTTGTTGTTGTCTGTTTCCTACATAATATGCCACTTGGCTTTTTAGGCAAGCGAATATTTTTCTGTGACATAAAATTTTGTGCTGAAATCCTAATGTCTGAAAATAAATATTGAGTCAATAATAATAATAATAATAATAATAATAATAATAATAATAATAACAACAACAACAATCAGTATGCCTCTTGTGCATTTTTCATGACAATCTTCCTTTGTGGCTAAATATCTTAAAATCAAAGAATTTTTAAATAAAATCTTGATTTACCCACGCTCTGAGGGATATTCTTCTCCCCCTCCATACCATTGCATAAGCAAACAATCTTTTATGTGTACAAGTGAATCAATCAGGTCCAGAAATCCTGAGCACTAACATTAAGCATTAAGCTCTGAGTAATTTTATTTGCTGCATTGAGCTCAGGCAGCGAAGTCTGCAGTGTGAGGAAGAAACAACACTGCAGTAGTAAATTAAAGAAGAAAAGTGTGGGGAAGAAACAACACTGCAGAGGAAAATTAAAGAAGAAAACATTTGAGTGTAAGCCAATGCATTCCATCACATATCACCTACAAAACCTTTAGAAAAAAACGCCATATGTTGAACTGCTTCAGTACTACAGTACATGTATGACATTATTACCATTTGGAAATAAGTCTGTCTATCTACTTAACCACTCACCAATCAGTTTATAAGGGACATCTACTCATGCTTGCAATTATCCAATCCGCCGATTATGTAGAGCATAAAAACATGCGAATACAGGTCAAGGACTTTGTTAATGATCGCATAAAACAGAATGAAGAGAAATAGTCATTTAAACTGTGGTTTGGTTGTTTGTGAATGGTAGCACTGTGGCATTGCACCTCCTCGGTTGAGGGTTTGCTGCTCTGCGTGCGTGGTGGAGTTTGCATGCTCTGCTTTTGATTAGTGGATTTCCTCCAGGTATGCCGGTTTCCAAATTGCCTGTTGGGTGTGAGTGAGCATGTGAGTGAGTGCCCTATGATGGTCTGACACACCATCCAGGGTGTATCCCACCTACTGTACTGTAGTGCCTGAGTCCCCTGGGATAGGCTCCAGACCTCCTGTGAGGATAAGCACTATACAGTTGAGTGAGAGAAACTGTTCATCTTAACCTTTGCTTACAGACATTTGGAGTTAAAGTTTATTTAAAACACAAATAATGTTTCCTTAAAGTTTTTAAGTAGTTGTTTTTTTCCTTTGAAAACCCTGATTTTTCAAGTCTTTTCTTCTCATGTCTAACAAGGTTGAAGACACTTGTTGAGGTCCTTGGAAACTCCTTTGAAAACATTATCAAGCTGCTAGACTTGTTCCAATCATTTTTGGAAGTATGTTTCTTTCATCATCTTGTTAAAAAGCTCTAACTATGTATAAGAATTGATCTCCTAGTACTGTAAATGCACCCAACTTTTGAGCTGAAGCATCCTGTTTCTTTGCAGATTTCAGAGTGGCATTAATCCTCCAACCTCATCCCTCAACAGTTCCAAAGCATGACAGATTTCTCACCATATTTTATTGTGTACCAGGTGTTTTTCCTTATGTTTGCAGTATACTGGTGTTGCCAAACATGCTGATTGTGTTCACGGCCAGAACTGGATTGTATTCTTACTGACCACAACATACAGCTCCAAATTGTATCCTATAAATTGCTACTGTTGGTGTAGATCAGGAACTTCATTCCGTGCTCTCTGTCTCTGTCTCTCTTTCTCACAAGAGCCTTCTCAACATCACACAGTTATAAAGTTGGTACAGTATTGAATAGATAGAACATTAAAAAAAACAATGAATAACCTAAACTGCACCATTTTAAAACTGTGATCTCTGAGGCATATTTCTGCTTTCTGCACCATTTTACTTACTATCCATTAGCAGACTACGATTCCCCCGTTCCTAGCCCCCTCCCTCTTCAGGCAATATGTCCATTTTCAGATACATTTCAGATTTGGACTTTATTTTTTTATTATGCCTTTTACAATGCGTAATTCTGTTTTAACTGCTTATGTCTCTTTGTATCCATTACTTGCTGGCTTGTACATGTAAGCAACCATCTGTGTCTCTTTTTTTTTTTTTTAGTGCAAAGTCATTATTTGTTGTGGTGCTACTTACTGTAAATGTGTGCAAACTCATATTTACACCCAAAAAAAACCTATAGGCAATAATGGAGTACCTTTGTAGAGGGATTTATAAATAACAAACAAGCAAGGGTTGGTTAAATGAAATTGTCACAATATGTGCAATACAAACTCGTGAAACACTACATTATATTTGTCATTTAAAATAATAATAATAATAAAAAATAAAAAAAAAGGTAAAACACCTTCTGCTGCTACAGGGTGAGTTACTCGAAAGAGGCCCTGAATATTCTGTATTAACTCTCGTTATGATGAAGCAACATGAACCAAAAAATAAATAAATAAATAAATAATGCTAAATACTTTGACGTATGTGGAATCGATTGCATTACATGCGATGCTGGACGTAATCTCTGTTTTCTGACACATTTCGACATGGCGCTCCATGTTCCTGGAGTGGGTGAGAGAAAGGCTATAGCGTTAAACGGCACAATGGCTGTCTGGCGCCTACCATATCGGTCCGACTCAGGGGCATCCCACAGTGTTCAAATCTCCATATATGGAGGGGCACATCGTACTTACTTTCGTTCAGATTGCTTCATCGTAGCGAGAGTTATTACAGAATATTCAGGACCTCCTTCGAGTGAATCAACCTGTACAGTACCTTAAATCTAATACACGTTTATGACATCTGTAAGAAACAATACCTACTATACAATCATTTGACTTATTTTTATGAATTTTCCCATAATTGTATATTTTCCTATATATAATGAATGAATGAATGAATGAATGAATAAGTGGATTGACCTTGTTTGGAATTGGAAAAGCATGTTTCATTACTCTTGGCATCCAGCTGTACTGTCAACAAAGAGACTGTAGTAAATCTGAAACCAGACCCGTCTTATCGTGTGATCCTTCATAGCCTGGAGCTTCAAAGAAGCCAAAAAAGACAAAGTCAAAGCAGCCTTTCCTTCCTCACTGGCCTTTAGCCGGCTCACTGGTGTGACGGCAGGCATGGACTCTTTGAAGGTTGGTATCTGAGGTCTCCTGTGATGAACGTTACGCAACCGCAGGGTCCTCTAAATCAGTTAGAGCTCAGAGTATTAGCTAATATATGATATCGATCTGTACAGTTATTAAAATGGTGAAACTCTTACCCTTTTAATAACTCGCAGCAAGCTTCTGTTGAAAAGTTATGAGAAACATCAGGCATAGGATGATGTGCTTTAAGATGAGTTCAGTTCCCAGGAGGTGCTTAATAGCATTCAGTCTGAGCTGATAGATTTGCTGCCTGGCTAGCTTAGAAATATTATGTCTGACATTTTTAAACACAACGTTATTGTGTACTAGACATAAAATGTGACTGGGATGGTAAGACTGATGCTTCGCAATCAAGTTTTATATTAATCAGTGTACTGTAGCTATATACACCATATAACAAACTTGATCGAACAGCCATAAAGACATATCGATAATGAACTAATAAAAATTTTTTTTTTATAAGACACTCATATTGTTATAATTACTTACGTAAATAATTACTTATGTAAAAAAATGTAAATACTTAAGTATGTATAATGTAAATTCTTGTACATTGTTGTGAAATATAATATCATAAATGACAGGTTAATATTTTTATGTCACTGTAATACTGAATGCATTATGCTATTATACCTGTATTATAATTCTTTAGTACACATCATTTATGGGGAATACTGGTTATGTCACATGATCAAATAAAAATCATAGATTTGAACGCAGCAGATAATTGTGGAGTCTTCTCATAAAAAATAAATAAATAAATAAATAATAAAATAAATAAATAAAATATTTAAGGAGTCTCATGTTTCAGTAAGCTTTTCTTCATGTGAAACATCTTGCATCAGGCCACGTTGGCATCTCAGCATGATTTCCTTTCCTATAATAGAACAGTTTGTCATGTCTTATCCCTTACTTAGTAACCTAATGCACTTCAAGTAGCGTAATAAAACTACTACTGAAGAAACTCGGCTCAGTGCATTAATGTGTTCCCTGATGCCTTGATGTTTCCCACTGAAAAAAAACTTCTTAAAGGCCATTTGAAAGCAATACACTGGGAACCTTATTAGGTTGTTTGCTGCATGCAAGGAAATTGTGTGTTATAAATAATTGTGGTTAACGTACAGGACCTTCCAATGTTCGATACAAGCTCTGTCTGGAAAGTATTCAGCCATGCACGCTTCTATTCCTTTCTAGATCTTTGTTGGCCGCAGCCGTTACACGTTCGACAGTCATGTGGTCCGCTTGGTGCAGGCCTTCCATATCACTTTCAACCAATTCTCAACCATCTTTAAAGCATTCGTGCCACACTTTTTCATTGCACCTTCCCCGAAAGCCTTTTGAATCTTTCGAATTGAGGAATTTTTAAGATTAAAAAAAGCAAAATTTCGTTCCGTTGCAGATTCATTGCGCTACTCATTCATTCATTGTGAATTCGACGGCCACACAGTACACATGCTCGCTCGACGGCGTCTACCGCCCCACTGACTAGTACAGTGAAGTCGTCATTGTTCATGCAAGCACATTCCGGTCCACTCTCCATGGCTGCCAGGCTACATCGATGTCTCATTTTCGTTATATTAACAATGGCTGGACTTTTTCCAGACAGACCTCGTCTGCACATTTGTGGAGAACCGTTCTTTTTTTTTTTTTTTCCTGGAAGGCTTTTTCTAAATAAACTACAATGTTAAACTATTAGGGCCAACTGTAGTTGTTTAACTTTTTTTTTATATATATTTATTTAAAAAAATATGTATGAAAAGAATCAGGGTAGTGCTTTTGAGTGGCACAACAGAAAAATCATCACTAGATCACAGGTATAAATCCTGAAGATTCATAGTTATCTGTGCCCATGAGTCCTAGAAAGCAAAACTGGATGTACTGTCAGGGTAGATGGGATGAATACACTTTCTCTCCGCTGTCAATCATAGCAACACTAGTCAATCATGGATGCTGTATGTGTTCTTGTATTATGTAGAAGCGGGTGGATAGCGCTTTTCTCTGTCTGTTACACTGCCCTTCGTGACTATGTCCAAAATCTGACATTTCAGAACTATTATTTTCTTCTCAATATACTTTTAATGGTAAATAAATAAATTAATGTAATTATATAATAGTTTTTTAACAAGACAACTTTGTAGAAATACAGATGCAAAGTAAATGTTTCCTGTAGCTCAAAGCAACAGCTGTAATTATATCCCTGAGACCACTTAAAGAAGAAACCTTGAGAGGAACCAGACTTGAATGAGAACCCGTGGATGGCACGGCGTATCTGTGTATTCATTTAGAATTCACAGTGTAATATTAATTGTAACTGGAGGACAGCAGCCATGATTAGTAACCGCTCTGGAACTACACCAGGGATCCACAGAAGGTGATTCACCAGTTATGCCTCACTAGTCGGTAAATGAGTCGCTAAAATAGGTGAGCGCTTTTACGTATGTGGGTGTGTAATTTACAGGCTGCCATATTGAGGCTCAAGATTTCTGTCACTACATATGCAGCTCTGTGCTCACTGATCACCGTCTCTGCATAATCATCCAAACGGTTTACCTGTAAACAACTGGCAACTTGTACTTCATTCCACTCAATCCGGTCAAGAGGAAACTTGACCGGATTGTGCGCAAGATCTTGGACGCCTCTCATCAGTGCAATCCCTGTGGTTTTCCACTTCCCTTTGGCACAACACACAGTTCCTTGATAACTAAAACAAGCTGCTTCAGAAAGTTTCTTTCCTCCTATCCTTCAGAGGCTACGGTAAAGCCCTGGGTCTTTCAGTTCGAACTGCAGCAACGTTTGCACAGACTATACTTTATCACTCTGTACTTTATCATTTCGCATTCATAATCCTCTATCTGGACTTTTCCAACATTTTCACCTACACTTCTGCAAAATTTGCAATTAAGGAAAAAGTACTAATACACGTTTTTTTTTTTCTATCTTTCACTTATAATCCATCTTTTCATTGCTGTATTACATTGGTAAGCTGTTAACACTTGCAGCATGTCTAGTGCTGTAACATCTGGTTCCAATGCACATCTGGCACAACACTCACACTCACCTGAACACTGTCACAGCTGGTTCCTGTTTATCTTTGATTGACTGAGTATTTTAACAACTCAATCATTCCATTTGTTTATTTTTTTGCCGTCCTGTCAGTTATCAAGTCTGAGCGTTATTTCCCGATTGCTCTGACCTTTCAGCTTTCTCGTGTTTTTTATCCTGTTTTCCTGCGTTGCTCTGTTTGTCTGGTAATTTGACCTCTGTCTGTTTTGGACAAAGATTCTGCATGCTGTATGGACAGTTTTACTCATGTTATCACCACAATTTGCTCATTTGTCATTTCCCACCCACTAATCAGCTTTCCTTTATCACACTTTACAACATCTACCAAACCAGGGAAGGTGAAACCATGCTTCCTCTGACACACATGAAGCCTGACATCCAAATAAATACATCACTACATTACAAGCCACTTCACACACTCGGGGGAAACCAGACTATCCACCTACATCATGCTACTATAAATCATAGGCAGCATAGCACACTAAGAGGAAAACGCAATCCACCCTCTTCTACATTAGTAGATGACAGTAACATAACTTTAGACAACTGGTTAACTGGAATCGTTGCAGTTTAACTTACCACAAGAAATGTAAATCGGGTTTAAACAGTATGTGTAGGGTATGGATGATGGGTTTCAATCAAGTTCTGTTACTGTTAGCCATCTCAGCATTTTAGCTAAGCTAAAGCTAAGCTAGCATGTTTGAAAAACAGCCAGGCTCAGTTTGTTCCACCCACTGGCCCATTTTATAGATTCATCAGGTTTAGGCTTAGAGTCAGGCTTAGAATCAGTTCTTGCCAAGATAGTAGTAGTTTTGATAGTTCATCACTATCTTCAAATAAGCTTCAAAACTGCTCTTGTTGGCAGCAAAATGTATGGGTCACGTCATGGAGAGATGGTCCAGTTCTTATACAGTCTATGGTAATACACTGTCCTGTGCAAGTTGTTGCTACAGTAGACCAATGATGATGTAATCAACAGTTTTCTGACACTTGCACTATGTTATATACATTTAGAAAAAAAGTTTTTTTTTGACCGAGCTAAAATGAAGTCAATAATAATAAGAATAAGACGGCTTGCCACAAAATCATTGGTCTCCACTAAACCTTGTGAAACACACACCAAGGTGCACAGTCTCACACCAATTAGTGTGAAAATGCACACATTTCCACAGTTTTGCTTCCAATTGTTTAGACATAATTAGGAAACAGACGATAGGGACCAGATGGCTTTATCAGATTACAAATAGAAACATTTAAGAGAGCTTGTCAATATCATAACCCTGATTGGAGCAGCCAGGGGTACTGGTGTCTGAGCTCGGCTCATGTTTTATTCATACCAGTCTGTGACATCTCCTACAGTGAAGCCCTGTACAGCTGCAAGACGCGGGGCCAGACAGTGATTTGTGCTCTGCTTACTTTAGACTCTCTAAATCTTACTTTCTAATGAAATATTGCACACCATTGTTTACTCCTGAATCTGCAACAGGATATATGCCGTACTGTGAATTATCCATCAGTAATAACAAGAGGACATAGACGGAGCTTGCATGATGAAGCAAAATGACCAAAGCTTTTAGTGTGGAAATCCTGACAGGCTGTGTATTGTTGCAATTTCCTCAGTCAGCCAGAATATCCCACTCAGGGTTGTTAAGGTTGTTTGTCATGACATAATTACTTTCTGTAGACAACAAATTAAAGGGCTTTTTATAGAACAAATACATAGAAAAAAACATTGAACATACAGTATGAAGTGTTATACAGGACACCACACACACACACACACACACAAATTACCGTGAGTAAGTCATGAAATTTGAGCTGGAGAATCCAATATTTTACATAAAGTAAATCCATTAAGGCCTATTGAAAAATATCATCCAAATGGCATGCTTTTGTAAGAGTCATATTTGTGGGCGTGTACCTGTCATATTTGGTCTTTTATTATTCCCCTTTAGATCTTATTTGCTTCCAATGGCTGTGTTCCAAACAACATAGTATTAATGTAGTCAATGTCATGGATACTTTATTATTCCTGAAGGAATTACTTGGACTTGATCGTGTACTCTGGTTTCCTCCCACTCTCCAAAAACATGCAGATTAGGCTAATTGGAGTTTCCAAATTGCCCGTAGTGTGTGAATGCACCTGTGAATGTTGACCGGAGGTTCCTAGATGGATGGATGGATGGATGGATATCCAGTGTATCTACTGTATATAATGAAAGTATAAATCACCAGTAATTATATGGTAAAGATAATAATGAAAAGAAAAAATGAGAAAAAGCAAATAAATAGAATTAACCTAATTTAAAGTTGGCAGTACAACCACTGATGTTTAAGTGTAGCAATGAAAAAAGGAACAACAGTGTAAATAATAAACTGTGCAAAAACGTAGCTGGAAAAGTGACAGTTTGCAGTTTGCAACAGGGTGTATGCGTATTAGCATAACACGTAGAACTGAGAGTGAGTGAACAGACACCTGAGGCTGTAAGACGTGAGAGTTACGCAGGTAGCACAGGGTTGTGTGTAGCAGAAGAACTCTCAAGTTTAATCCACATTCCCATCTCCCAAATGGCTCTGCAGATAAAGGATTTAATCTTCCATTTTTCATTGCAGGATATTTTTTATTACTAAAATACAGTAATATATTACTAATTGGAGACTATTATTACTTATATTACATTGGAATATTACTATTACTCAATATTATTGTAATACCCTACATTAAATTTACTGTATAGTACTTGTTTTGAGCTCAAAAGTAATGCAGTTGATTTACAAGGTGGGTTTTGAAAAGACTTGAAACTCATTTCATACCAGATAAACTGTGTATAAACATTTGAATATGAAACTGCAGCCTTTCCATTGTATAAAGAATGCAGATACTGTGAAGGCCTCCTAACAATGGAAGCTTAAATTAAATTTTTCAGCTCAGCCATTGCCTCCAGTTACAATTCTGCAACTGCAACATCATTTGTCATGGTCATTTGTTTCAGATTCCACCCACATTTGCTTTGGCATAGTAATCAGCTGCAGATTTGGGGTCTTCTACTGAAAGACTCTCTGAAACAGACCGCACTATACTCCTGTTAGACAAATCATTTTTGATGCAATGTTTCTTATTATTGAACAAAACATAATCTGTTAGAGTTCACAGATCATGCAAGATAATATCAAAGCTCTCATATTGTCACTTAACAAGTTAAAATAGGTCATAGAAGCACTCCAAAGTGTGTGTGTGTGTGTGTGTGTGTGTGTGTTAATACTCCAGCTAACATACCCCTCAAATAGTCAGAAAGACACCAGTTCAACATCTCCTGTATGTAAAAGAGCTACTGCTAAACCACACCAAACAAAAGGCCCATGAAATGGATGTATCATATCAGGGATGTCCCTACAAATTGTCCACACAAAGTTTGTTGTTCTTGGTCGACTGCTGACAGTTTTTTTTCCTGTCATGAACCCTAGTGAAACCCAAGGCATTTCTTTTGACAGTTTTTTGACCTAAAATGATCTAGAAATGAATACTGCAGAATTTTTGCCCATTAAGAGAACAGTTTTCATTTCAAATGAGAATATTGACAAGAACTCGAGGAACAAACATTAGACATTAGGAATAATTGGGCTTTTGTACAAAGCAGTCATCATGCTCAATACATTTGCTTATATTTAAATAGGGGGAAAGAATTAGTGCAGAATCATATTAAGTATGAAAGATATTGAACGTTTACATTTTTTTCAGTTTACTTAAGCATAAGTATTGTTTTTGTAGAAATAGTTAAAAGGTTGAAGCTAAAAATAGAAATGAATTATAGCTGAGAAATCGAAAAAGTAGATTTGATAAAGATTAAGTTTCGACTTAAAACCATTTCCTCGCTGTTGTTTTTTTAGCAGTGAAAATATTAACTAATGCCAAAGCTTCATTAAATTCTATCCAGTGGTCGATTTAAAAAGCACCCACAGTTTGACGTATACGGATTACGATGTGAAAATTTGCGGTTTATAATCTGTACAGTATAATCTGCGGTTTATAAAAAGTATAACCCTTCTACTCAACATTTTGATTTCATTTATGGCGCTGGTCAGTCAAATGACGAAGACCTGGCAAATTTGCATTAAATTCTGTTCAGACAGTTTTGTGTGATGCTGTGAAAAATTCGGCTGGACAGACATACAGACAGACAGACATACAGGCAGATATGCAAACATACATTTTTGACTGGTTCCGGGTCCTCTAGTGCATGAAATGTAGAGATATCATTGAAAGGGCGAGTTCTGACCAATGCACAAATATAACCTTTCTTTTATTTATATAGATTTCTAAAACTTCTGTTTATTTCCAATCTTTATGAAAAAAAAAATGTGGTCTTAAACTTTTGAACCTCACTGCAGGCACTTTGTTGAACAGAAATAATGTATTCATATTTGGTTATATCCCCATTACACACAAGCTGTCAGGGAAGGCAAGCCAAGAGAACAGGTCCAGGGTTCAAAGTTCAGTTGCTGTTATATTGTTAATCTGTAACCATAATTCGACCATAATTCGACTTTTTTTTTTTTTAATGAAACTTCCAAACCATAGCACTCTCAAGCATGGGAAGATATTTCTACATCTACCTCTCCAAACAAAGAAGCTTCATTTAAAATCCCATTCGACATAAGACTGCAGGATATTCCAGGCTTTCGGCTGAAGGTTCAGTATTTGGATTCTGCCTAGTACATTTGTCATGGTCGATTTGTGGGAAATTGTGCATGTAAGAGGAAGCTGTGAAGTAAAGAGGAAGACTCAATTGCCTGCGATGGTCAGCAACACTGCCAGAGAGGAAGGGAGAGGCTCTGTTTTTCATTCTTGGGAATTGGATTTGGTCATGCATATTCCGAGGTGTTCCCACAAAACTTTGTTGAATAATTATCAGTAAAATCAGTCCTCCGTGCTACTTCAGGACGTCTGAAGAGCATTGGGGAAGTGCTTTAAAATAATCTATATCAGGGCCAGAAAATGAACAAAGAAGCTTTCATTTAACATGTGAAAAATGGAAGGAAAGAATCCAGGATGAAAACACAAATTTTTACTGCATAATAAAATAGAATTTTTATGAGATGTATAAAATAAGAAGAGTTTCTCTTTTGCCAGCTAACGACTGCTTCTTTTAAAGGCTCCCAATTAAAGTTTAATTATTATGTAAGGAATAGAACATAATAGGGCATCCTGGTATAGAAAAATAATCAACAGTGAGATGATATGAGGTCCACGACCACAAGTACAATTACTATCACCACCCTAAAGCTGATTAATTTCCAATATTTGTATGTTTCAGTGGTATTATTTCTCCTATTGTGGAACAATTTTTGAAAGCCTGCAATTTGTATTAATTTTTTACTAGTTTTAATTAGTCTATTGTGTGTATTGTAAGAATCTACAAAAAAGTTAATTGTTGTCATGTACGTTATAGCAAAGCATTATTACCCATTACTTTGTCTTGAAGTAAAAAAAATACAGGCTGTCAAGCCTTCTGTCCTTGATAGCTTTACCCCTGCGACTCTGTTACAAATCTAACTCTAGAGACTCCTTACAATAGTGTCAAGTTAACAACAGAAAAATTCACCATGACCAACTTTGTACAGTAAGTTGTTACTCTAGAAATGAGAATGTATTGGAAAAACCACATTCATTTAAACTTAAAGTCGGAAAATAAGCAGACTTTCTGGGGTCTATCGGGGCATCATGAAATATATCACTGCACAGAGTCTATATGAGGTCCGATCAAATAGTCTTGTTGCATTTGTAACCGTCATTGTTATTGTTATGTGCTGTGTTGGTGTGGTAGTACCACTGATGGCCACTCTCCATATCGATCCCCATTCAGCAAGGCAAGTTTACTCTTTATTCATCACATAGACATTACTGCACAGAGAAATTCTTTATTCTTAGCATATCCCAGCTTTGTAAGGAGTATGAGGTCAGAGCACAGGGTCAGCCAGTTAAGAGCCCAACAGCAGCAAGCAGGCAGAACTGGGGCTCGAACCATTGATCTTCTGATCAGAAACTCAGAGCCTAACACACTGAGCCACCACCGCCCCAACTCTGTGTCTGGAATGTTGATTTATCATATGTTTTTTTTATTATTAACTTTATGTGACAAGTTATAGCTATGAAATGTTCATACAATTAAATAAAACTATTGGAAGAAATAAATTCTATTGAACTCTTTGGATTGGTAATAAAAAATGTTTTTGAGCACTTATCATACGACACCCGAATGTTGGGAGTCACATGACATGTCACATGACCTGAGTGATCAAAGATGAATCTATTACAAAATTTTAGGCTGCAAAAAGTGTTTACGCATATAAGATATATTTATTATCTCTCTGGAAAAGGGCGTCTGCCAAATGCTATAAATGTAATTCATGTTAAAAAATTAATTACAAATCAATTCATGTTCATGTTAAAACAGTATAACATATATTATATAACAGTACTGTATAATATAGTCAAGTGATTTATTTTTTTTTAAATCAGACTTGTGCTTATGTATAAAAAAAAATCCCTTGCACAAGCCTCTGTGTGATACAGCACAAAGTGATCAGGAACTGACTTAATGTGCTTTGTTGTATATTATAGCGAATTTGTCACTATTGTCCTCTGTTACTGTATATATGCCTAACATGGCACGCAATAGCTTGCCAGTGTACCAGCATCAGCTAAAAAGTGTTTGCCCCCCAATGCAAATGTCAAGTGTCACCTAGGGGTCAGATCTTTTATTATCAGAGCAGCTGTTAAAGTAAATGAACCAACACCTTTTGACCAATCAGAATAAGGCGTTTAACAGCACTCTGCTATAAAGCCATTTTAGTCACTGTCATTTAATTTCATATTGCACTGAATCATGTACAGTATACCTCAATATGTAAAAACGTTGCCATGGCAACTGCTGTGTGTTTTACCTCTTGGAGAATTTACCTACATTAAAAAGAGAAAATGATTTAAATCAGGATGCAGACACGATTGCATCATACACTGTACAATAACTCCTAGTAATAGCCAACCTCTACTCTCAGTGAAGGAAAAAAAAACTAATTAGTGATGATCTTAGTTGATACAGTATGCAACTTTTTTTTTATGTTATGTAGACCACTCAAAATTCGCATCAAATCCAATCCAGTAAATGAGACCCTCAAAAAGCTATTAATGAGACAAAAAGACTTAAAAAAAAGAAAGCGCTGAAATTGAAAGAATATAAAGCACACCTTTCCCTTCTTCTCCATTCACCCGCTATTACTGTAGGCTTTCATTTATCCAGTAGGCTCTTTGTCAGCTATGTTTGTCCCTCTGGTAAATTTTACAGACGCTAATGAATAGCTGTGAACAGGGTCAAGACTTCCTGGAGGAGACATTAGTATACCACAAAAAGGGAAAGACCAAACCCATCTCTACAAACCTAATTTCTACAACCCTACCAACTGCCGAACTTATTCATGACATCAACCCATACATAAAAGAAAGGAACAGAATGTTCAAGGCTCCTGTGAACTCCCTGAGAAGCTTTGTCAATTGCACTAAAGCCTAAAGCTAAAGTACTGAGTCGTCATGACTTGCTGCATTTGGATCATTCATGGGCTGGAGACAATTCAGTTTTTTCTTTTCTTTTTTCTTTTTTTTTTTTTTTAAACGGACTCATAGTTTTTTTTTTTCCCATCAAAAATCTGACCATAGCTATTTAAGTCTACAATGAAAAAGGTAGTGAAAAAAAAACAGGAATTAAAAAAAAAAACAGAATACTGAATTTCTGCTGAATTCACAGTTTGTACATCCTTGGGACAAAATCAAGTAATTTCATTTATTGCTGCCTCAAAGCTCCCAGGGTTCTGGTTCGATCCTGAGCTCGGTTCATGCACTCTAAGGAGTTTCATGTGATCTTTAACAGCTTTTCAGTTTCCTCACACCTCCAAAAAAATGCTGGTATGATTGTGTTACTATGATGGACTGGTATTCCATCTATTTCCTCCTTCTACCAAACGTTCCTGGGAAATTCTGGAAATTCACAGCAACCCACACAAGGGTTTTACCGCCAGCGAAGGAATGAATGAACAATAGAATGAATGAAGACATCTGGTTTGTTCTAATCATAAGTTTACATTTCTCATGTTTCTGCTCATATCTCCCTAAGTCTGACAGACAACTCACATGAATGGCAGCACATCAGCTGAAACTGAACTGTAATGTTGTTTATCCCAGTTCATTCATCTGCACTTCAGGATTTTGTGATCTTCCTGGACAAATCTATGATCTCACCTTCGGTCTCTATACGCAACCGTGGGGTAACCATGGACAACCAACTCTCCTTTTCCTTTCAGAATTCTAACCTGACACACTCATGTCACTTTCTTCTTTACAACATCTGAATAATTTTTTTCCCCATTTCTACCCACACAGGCCACTCAGGTTCTTTTTCAGTCCCTTTTAAGATTGGACTACTGCAACTCGCTCCTGGCAGGTTTACTGTCGAATGTTTATTCAACTGCTGCAGCTGATTCAGTATGCAGCTGCATGATTTTTTTTCCAACCTCTCACACCACCCCTTTGATATGCTTACTATACTGGCTCCCTGTAGCTGTTGCTTACCTACAAAACCCAAACACAGAGAAGCACCCAGTTATCTCAAAGCACTTATCACACCTCATGCTGCATCACGCTCCCTTTGGTTCTTTACCACGGTTCGACTGCTCCCACCATCTCTCAGGGTATCCAAACTCTTTTCTATGACTATGCATCAATACTCTTTTCTCTTCTCTCTTTTTTTTTTAGGTGTTCGCATGGACTTCTTATTGATGCCCGGAAAAAAGGTTGTGTCATTTTCTTATTATGTTACATACAAAGCTTTTACACTAATTTGCATTCTTAGTCCATGGCCTAAATAAACCAGTATCATAATGTATTTACAGGTCGTCCCCGACTTACGGACATTTCCGCAGATACCAACAGACCGCCGTTCTACTTCTGGTTTAATCACAGAAGTAGTGTACAAAAAATAGACACTGCAGTGCACAAGATACCAATATTTACAATTATATACAATATTTTCAGTGTGTAAGTGAATATATAAAATGTCTGGTATATTGTATGTGTGTGCATATGGGAGTGCGGGAGAAATGAGTCGGCCTCACCGGTTTCAATGAATCAGTCTGGAAACACAATGATAAAAAATGGCTGTCTTGTAAAGCTGTCCTGATAGTGAATAATCCTAATATCGGAACAATCCTCAACAAAACAGAGTTCACAGTCAGAGTTCACATATATATATATATATCAGTGGCGGCTACTGGTCTGTCAAATAAGGGAAGCTCATTTTCGGCCTACATCATAAAATTGTCTATTTATTTAAAAGTAAATTCT
>JAQMYJ010000004.1:8645047-8657855 GCA_030014305.1 Clarias laeviceps | reverse complement strand
CACAAGCAAAGTACATAAGATTTAGCAACAACACATTAGACAATACATTCTATAGCTTAAAGTATGTACTTAATTACCAATTACCTAACAAAAACCGTAAAATTTACCTAATGCGATGAAAATAAAATAATAACGAACTAACGCACGCAATGGAATTAACGCTTCCAGCCGTTAATTCAAAGTAGAAGCGGAGAACGTGGGAGCCAATCAGGAAACAGACAGTGCGAATCTGCCCGCCTCCATTTTATGATTGGCTGGTGTTGCGCCTATTCTAGTCTCTGGTTGGCTGGAATAGTTGCAGAGTTATAGTGCTGATGCAGTTTATGTAAGTGTAGCTTTATGACAGTGAGCACACAGAAGAGTGAGAGTGCAAACATAAATCATCTTGAACGCGCAAAAACGATTTTCAGAGAGAGTAGTGTACTAAATATAAGTACATACGAATAAGTAAATTTAAAATTAACTGATAATATACTGAGACTATCGTACATTAAAAATTGTATTCTAATGTATACTTTCTGTACATTTGTACAATGATTATTTCGAGCATATCTTTTTTTAAATATACCTAAAATACATTGAAAAACAAAGATTAAATAAGTGTACTTTGAAAATTAGACTAACCTTTCACTTAAAGTATATTTTCCAGTAATATATTTTTGGAAAGTGTACTACTGTATAATACAATTATTTTGAAGTATATTTAAAGTTTAATTCCAAAATTTGGTAATAGCATGATGTTAGTATACTTTTTATATATTAACTAAATATTTTGTCAGTATATTTGCAATGTACTATCGAGGATTTCAATATATTTGTAATACACTAAAGTGTTTGTTTTTTTTTCACTGGGGGGGTCACGAGAAATCCCCAAGAGCAGATGAAAAAAAAAAAAAAGTCCTGCACATACAGTAACCTTTACTGTATGGTTACAGAATATGCTGTCAACATAATTAATGTGCTATCAGCATTTGGTTTTATCAACGTGAGGACACATTAGGAAATTTAATTGCAATTAATGCCATTTTATAAGCTAGGATTCGGGGTATGCAAATGAGGTAGGATTAGTTAATCTTCAGTTACACCCTGCAGAAAATACAGTATCTGAAATCGATGCACAAAGCCTTGCTGTAATTAGATCTTCAAAGAAAGACAAAATTTGGGCAATTGTTAATGATGATTAATTTTTGGCACAATAGGTGTGCATGCAACATGCAATGTGCTAATGGTGTTATCTGTTTACGCTGCTTCACAAGGAACACCGCCGTTTTTAAAGATGAACTGAAAATAAAAAACGTATATCTTTCTGACATTTGAAGTGAGTTTGACGGCCGATATTAACTGCTTTCCCTTTTATTCCTTCTTGTCCTTGGCAAACATTCTGTTTCATTAGGTTGTAACCTTAGCATTATATGGTTACCATCCATTCTTAACCAAGAACACACCCTGTAATATGAAGGTCACAAGTGTCATAAGAAAACATTCTTCCACATCTTTAAGCTAAAATTATGGAACCTGTTATGACATGAGCACAGACATATTTGCCATTCCTTTATGTGCTATTACTTCATTTAAAACAAACTACCAAACAACTAGCTGAGGCCTAGACACACAGGTGGTTCTAAAACCATGTTTTTCTCCTCTTCCTTCACATACAGTAAATAAATAAATAAATGTATTAATTAATATAATATATAATGCCGATATTAACAGAATTTCTTTTTATTTCAAACATTCTGTTTTATTGGGTTAATGAATTAATTTAAAAAATCTTTGTCCACATAATATATATAAATAAAATTTTTAATTTGTATTTTTGTTATTATTATTATTATTATTATTATTATTATTATAACATGTAATTTTATATATATAATTACAATTTTATAATATAAAATTATAATAATAATAATAACAAAAATGCTAATTTAAAAAAAAAAAAAAAACTCTCTCTCTCTCTCTCTCTATATATATATATATATATATATATATATTCTTGTTCTTGCTTCTTGTTTTGACGCACGTGATCACAACTGAGCCAATGTTTTTTCTCTCTCTGCTGCAGAATTGTGGGTAATCGTCTTCCCTCCTGGGTCTTAGTGCTCGTCTCTTACTGGTATAATCAACATCTGTGCGCGCGTGTACTGTTTACTAAAATATGTGACCATGTGTGTGCACGTAAAACATCTTTTATTTTGTGTTTGGATGCGTGTGTGTATAGTACAGCGTGTGTGTACTGTTTATTATAACACACGTGTGTGTGCGCGTGTAAAGCAAAAACATGTCTCATTAGAGAGGTTAAAGATCCATTTTCTTTCTCTCCCTCAGCATGCCGTTATGTGTGCGCGCGCACACACACACACACACACTTTCTCTCTGATCTACACAGAAACACTGCTCTGTCATGATTCTTTTTAAAGGTAAAGTGCAGGTTCATTTGTTTTACCTTACAGCAGTGATTCCGTTAGTATGCGCACACGTGAATGTCATTAGCGATGTTCCTTGCTAATTTTCCCGATAAACCAGTCTTTCTGTTAATGTGTATGTGTGTGTGTGTGTGTGAAACTTAAATAAGAGAGGAGAAAAGTTTAGTGTGTAAGTGTAAGATGAGAAGGGAGAGAGGGGGAGGCGCTGATTCCTCCTTTCTTCTTACTCTAGCTTCACACACACACACACAGCGCCTGCGCGCATAAACGGAAAACGTATCTGTCGGGATTTATTTTTACTTTTTTTTAAAAGGTAAAGTGCAGGTTAATTTGTTTTATTTTTACTTTAAATTCTGTATTAATTATTTTTATGGGTTTTTTTTTTTGGCCCACTGGCCTATCAGAAGCCTGATTCTGCCACAGAGTAATCACACTACTCTAACATCAAATACAGGAGGAACAAGCCAAAAACACTTTTTTTCCCTGTCCACACATCAACATAAACAAATGCAGTTTCGAAATATCTACATCCTAAGATCTGTGACCTAAAACAACATTGGTTTGTGGATGAAAGCTCAGAAAACCCCTTTTTAATACTATACTTATGTTTTTAAATACTTATGTACAGTACAACAAGGTCTACATTTGTATAGCTATCCAATATTGCAAGACAGACTTTACTGTCAGATACACTGTAAAATTACAGTACAGAGAAATCCTTTTCTTCATGCAGGGTGCAGGGCCACCTACTGTAGCTCCTAGCATTAGGTTATTTATTGTGTATCCAAATTACAGTACAGTATGTTCACAATAGTAAGCGGTAAAACTATGTACAATAGTCATACATATCTTCTATGTGCTGTATATTTGCAAGGCGCGTTGTAATTTCAGCAACAGTGACAGGCGACATTTGAATTGCGAGTTGGATAAAAAGTATAAGGTGTTAAAAAGTGACAAATCTAAACAAATTGTGCAAATCATTCCTCAGACCAAATCATACTGCATTTATCATCAAATATTTATAGATATAATGGTAAAAATAATAGGGCTTGGACATAGCAGAGACTGAGAGCTACCCAACTTCCACACTGATCTGTGCATTATTTTTATAGTAGCTGATACTCCTAGTACATAAGCTACTTGTTTCTTGCCCCCATAAATGTAAGACCAGCTACTGTATGACCTCACTAAGAGGTGAGTACTGACAGCAACTTATTTGGGTTGTTCCTATTGTTACCCAGGTGCCAATAGGATTACTAAATTCATTTATGAATTGAAAGATATGCGATGTAGGCTTATTAGTGTTTCTAAACTGCCCATAGTGTGTGACTGGATGTGTAAGTGTGTATACACTTGTGCCCTGCAATAGGTTGCTACTTAATCCACATACGCACACATACTTACAGACACACACATACGCACACACACTACAGGCAATTTGGGAACGATTGGATAACATGCAAACTCCCAGACTGCACACAGACACAGGGCGTGAATCAAACCCGGACCATGGAGGTGCAAAGCGACAGTGCTAACCACTTAGCCCTTGTGCTGCCTCACATTATGTAGTCAAAGATTATTTATAACATAAAGTCACACACTTATAAGCAATATAAAAAAGGTTGCATGTGCCAGGTGTCCAAGGTAACACCATAATGCTAATTGGATTTATACGATTTATGATGATGATATCAGTGGGCACTCTTTCTTGAATGCCATGCCCAAACCCTCATCCCAAAACCAAATAAATTGGGAGGGTTGCGTCAGAAAAGGCATCCGGTGCCAAGTTCTATGTGGATCGGATGGTCCACACGTCTCATACACATTGTAGTTTTTGGTATACATCTTTCAAAACATTGCAGTTTCTCCTACTCCTATAGGATAGACGCTCCAGAGAGTGCACTATACTCTGCCACTTCTCTTAATTTCTCTTAACCATCATCAACTTCCCATACAGAAAGCAGAAGCATATTATGATCTTATTTATCATGTCCCATCCTTAATTATTATAACATATCTTTAATTATCATAAACATGTCAAAAAAGTCCAATGTTGTCTAAAAGCAAAGCATTGAACTTCATAATGTCCATCTATGATTTTGTTCTGTTTTGCTTTACTTCTCCATCCTCCTGCATACAGTAAGTCATAGATTATACTAGTTCTTGATTTTCAGGGTAGATCCAACAAAATTGGCAGGAGCATTCATCTTCTGACTCAAAGCACATGATTGCATTTCATCCTGATAGCACACTGTTTTTCTACTCGTATCTCATTCTTCTTACTTCTATCATTCCTGTATTGAATATAAAACAAGGCAGGTATGCACTTCTTGATTTTTTTATGGTGGGTAACTATATGTTGTTGTCAATCTTTCGGCTGCTTTCGGACCATCTGATCCGCACACAACTTGGAACAGGACGGATGCCTTCTTTTACACCGGATGCCTTTCCTGATGCAACCCTCACATTTTATCCATGCTTGCACTGCACCAGTGGCTGGGGTTTGAAAATTAGGTGGGCATTTAACCCGGGCAATATATATAGATATATATATATATTGCATTTAAGCCTTGACAAGTCAACTAAGTCATTTGCTGACAAGGGATTCTCAAAGTGTTCACACACAGCTGCTTCTCGCTGGTGTGTAAACATTCATAAACGGAACGATTGTTGTCCGACCAGCATATGTGCTATTATGTGGGTGAGTGGAAAAAGTGTAATGGACACACACACAGATGAGCTATAGAGAGACCATTTCATCACTTTATTCTGCATAGGTCCCATATCAAGTGTGTGACCGAATGCATGGCTGCTCTCACAGTGTTTTCTGACAGGTTTTTATTAAAAACAGACAATCTGTTTATACACCAACTCTTACATGCTACCAAGACAAATACACAACTAGGGCTTAATCCTTTCATCTGTCGTGTGGAAAACAATTCGTCTAAAAAGAGGCACACCCAGATCTGATTAAGGTGGGGCCTTCCAGCTGCTGACCACTGGCTCCTACACCCACGCTGCAGTCTAAAAACAGCCAATACCCTCAATAGATCAGCCAGATGTCATATAGCTCAGGACAGTTCACTTAAGGTTACATTGAAAGAGGAATGTCTAGTACACTAATATCTACTAACACACACTATGTAGTATTCATGTCTTGGGTTGCAAATATATTGCATAGAATTCTCTTCATGTGTACTGCTCTAAATGACAATGCAGTATGTTCCAGTTGCTAAAATCAAAGTGCCATAGCAAAAGATTAGTCTACGATTATTCTATACTGAGCTCCTGTTTTACCCATACAACTCTTTTCTGATTTACCATGCAGGAATGTTCCAGAGCTTTTACCCTAATCTCCGATTTCCACACTTGTAAATATTTTTAATTTCCCTATACAGAGGAAAAAGAAATGTTAATGCCATTTACTGGAAATTACCTTTTTAGCTTTCCCCTCTCGTCCTGATCATCTGGACCTGTTTCTCACTGGTTCATGCCATAAGTTAGATGATTTTTTTAATGGTTGAATAATTCATAGGTCACTGCGTGTCTAAACAAACAAAAAACATTCCTCTGAAACCGGTCAGATACAGAGACTGGACCGAAAACTTGCCTAAATGAGAGCCAAAGAAGTCCTTCAGGAAACTTGGAGAACTATTCATCAAGACTACATTACAGTACAAGAAAGTCTGGCCTTTTGGAAGCAAAAATGCTAAGAAATGAAGGGTGGCTCAATCTTTTTTTCGCAGCTCTGAGTGTAGACAGTTGACCAGTCATATCCACATGGTATTAATCAGATTGGCTGACACTTACTTATGAATGCTTGTTGAACATTTCACTCCAGATTTATTTCCTTTTGCTGTTAGAATAACTTTAACTCCTCTGGGAAGGCTTTGTACTATATTTTTAACACTTTGTCTGAGGAGATTTGTGTTCATTCAGTTGCAAGAATATTATTGAGGTCAGGCACTAATGTCAGGCAAGGGGGGCCTCCTTATTGGAGCTCACTTTGTGCACCGTTACTCTGGAAAGGTTTGCACCTCTTAGATCCACTGAAGAGAAATGTTAATGCTTCAGCATACAAAAACATTTTAGATAATCATGTTGTGCAATCTCATCTTTGGGGGGAAATTTGGGGAAAATCCACAAACAGGTGTGATGGCCAGGTGTGTATACTAAAGGCTGGAAGAATCTGGACAACACAAATACAACCCATATGCCTACTAACAACATCTCCATCCATCCATCCATCCATCTAGGAACCTCTGTAGTCCAACTAAGGACCGTGGAGGCCAATCGTGACCACTGTATTTATTCCCATTTTCACAACCATGGTAGGATCTTTAGTCAACATTCACATGCGCATTCACACACTATGGACAATTTGGAAACGGTAATTATCCTAACCTGCACATCTTTGGACTATGGGAGGAATCCAGAGTACCCAGAGGAAACCCTCCAAGCACGGGGAGAACATGCAAGCTCCATCCATACTGTACATACCCCGAGGTGGAATCGGACCTAGACCCTGAAGGTGCAGTGCCAAATGAGTTTCTACTAAACAGGCATCAAGGTGAGAATGATCCAACTATAGCCCCTCATGTGCAAAAACACACATTCAAACACAGACAGAAAAATACGGACAAGGACTCACTTAGCTCAGCGATGCTTCCCACACGGGTGGCTAGGAGGGACTGTTCGATGGTGCGCAGTTCAGCTTGGGTAAAGACATGACCTTCTGCATTCTTCCCTGCTCTATGCTGATCTCGGTGTACATTCAGGCTGTCCGGCAGGCTCAGCACACCTGTAGTCAAAAAAACAAAAAAAAAGGCAGAAAGTTAGACTTGGGAAAGATAAATCTACAGTACATACAGTACACGGCTTTATGAAAAATTAGCATGCAGTACAATTTGTTACACTTGTTTATGAGAGGTTTTACGAGTCTGAGTCAGGATATAGAAAGTCATTTATGAGTTGAGCCCAGAATCCCAAGACACATTATACAGTAGTATATGCAATATACATTGGTCTTTCAAATGCTATATTAAATGAATTGCACAGCTGTATATTAAGCAAAAACAGATGCCAGCTTAATAAAAAAAAAGTACATCCTACTATAGATGCTGAGTAACCTCCTCCTACTTAACTCCTCTGTTAAGAAGAAGTAGAGCCGCATACAGCTAGCCAAGTAACCTTTCTGATTATAACATAACTCTTGATGACCTTTTGTATCATATGCAATTGTGAAAACACACAAACACATGGGAATAAAATAGTTTAGAAAAGATTTTAAGCTGGGCCATAAAAGTGAAGAAGGAAAAAAAGAGTAAGGAGTTTGAGTGCTGTGACATTAACACATCTGCCCCAACAGTAACCAGTCTGTATTTTCAGATGGCGAAGAGTCCAGTACTAGCAGATCTGAGAATACAGGCAGGGGAATATGGGTAAAGAAGGTCAGCTAAATAGGGCAAACCTAAGCCATGTTGAGCTTTATAGGTTAATGGGGCTTTAAATCGGATGCACAGTGAAACAGGTTGCTGGTGTAACAGAGATTTCAGGAATTCCAACAAAAAGAGAGTTATAATGGTTGAGATGGGTGGATAGCCTGAACTAGAGAGTTTCCACATCTGTATGGTGCAAAGGTGTGAAATTTGTCGAAGATAGAAAAGGAGCTTTTGATCAATGCTATAATGTAGGGTTCAAAATGGAGAGAAAGTGTGAGATTACCCCCCACTATTGAGGAAGTTTTTATTGTCACTCCATTGATATCAAGTGTAACAATAATTTCAGTTTCACAGTGATTCCGTTTTAGTCCGGGTAGACACTGAATAGATTTTAAGCCCGAAACTCATTTTATAATCCGCTGAATTACAGCTGTCATTTGATGTGCTGTCTAAACAGGGGCCTAGTCCACAAGCGATCACCCAATGGCCAGCGATTTTGGCTCCCGGACAGTCTGATGGATTTCTGCCGTGTCAGAAATTTCAGTCGGCTGTCTTGCAATGTGAGCAAGTCCACGGTCCAATTTTCCACAGATCTGCATAAACTCACCTCCTCAACGTGCATGTGCACATACCATATAAATCTTGCTGGAAAAAAGACAGACCAGACTTTTTGTCTCAACAATTTTGGAATCTATACTAATTTTTCAGTTTTAATTTCATTTATGGTTTCATTTGTCACATATACATTAATACAGTGAAATTCTTTTCTTTGCATATCCCAGCTTAAGAAACTGCAGGGTTAGCCATGATACAGCACATCTGAAACAGACAGGGTTAAGGACCTTGCTCAAGTGTCTAAAAGCGGCAACTGGAAGAGGGGCTTGAACCACCAATCTTCTGATCAGTAACTCACATTTCTTGTATCTATGTACACTGTAAAATTGTAAAACTGAACCGTATTGGTGGGGTGGCGAATGATCTGATCTGATGTAATGTAAATGTTCAAGTATACTGAGAGCACTGGTTTTAAATGTAGCTGAATCATAAACCTTGATGTAAGAGCCAAGTCGCAAGTCATAAACTTTAAATAGGTGTAACACTGCAAGTTACAGTTCAAACTTCCGACAAAGTCAGAGTCAAGTTGCAAGTTATTAGCCTTAAATTCAGGACCGAGTTACAAGGTATGGGCTTTGAAGTCAGAGTCGAGTTTCATTCTGTCATTTAAGGCGGTAAGAACTGTGTGACTCAAATCCTTATCCCTGGCTGTTACAGATTAACAGTTTGCAGTGTTCATACATAGAATTAAAATTCTCCTGAGCACGCCAAAAATATAGTTCTCCTAAAGACATGAGCTATCCCGATTTCAAACCCTTTAAAGGGTACTAATGAATACAGCTGTCGTGGCTGGACCGTTTCTCTCTTCTAATATCAAACCTTGCACAGGTGGGTTCACTGACAATATTTCCTGGATGTGGCACTCACCCCGTGCTGCAAGCCAGGCCTGCTGCTTCAATAGTCCTAATCAAATTACAGCACAGAGTCACATCTGCAGGCTTTGTTTAGACAGAAAGAACCGGCTGTGACAGATGGGATATTGAATCTAGCCACAGGAGAATAAGATGGGCCACAAGTGCCCGAGTGACTGAGCATCAGACACCTTTAATAAAAAATTTTAAAAAAGCTATTTTATGTTTCTGAGTGTGTACATTAATTACCACAAACACTCCCAGTGGACGTATATCGAGAGCAAGAACATGAGCGTGCATAAACTAACGTGGACGCAAAGAAGCAAAGATGAGATTTAAGTATCCTCCCGCTCGTTATCCAATGAGAGAGCAGTACTGACATTGTGTGGGAAGCGGGATAATATCCTGTATACCGTCATGTTTTCAAAGGAGTTCGAGAGCACAAGCCAACATTGTGACAGAGACAATATGAACACTCATCAAAGTTTCATAAAGGTGTGATTAAAATGGCCTGTCATATGCATCTAGACTGTGAGACTTTCTTGTAAGAAAAGTAACATGAATAATACATGCTGTGCAGTATTAAATACATGACAAGAGCTAAACGTTTCTCCATCCTTGAATACGGTGCAGAGGTTTGTGGTTATTAGCTACAGTATTGATTCTCTGAGCCTGGAAGGAGGTTTGCGAATCTTGCAAAATCTGTTGTGAGAAATCCAAAAATAAACATATGCATGCTCACACACTGAGAGAAAGGGGGGGAAAAAAAACACAAGTTTTTGGCCTGGTGTCCTTTAATTCCCAGAATACACATAAACAGAAATCTTCTCATGACCCTTATACTGGACACAAAATATCCACTCAAAAATGTCCTATTGTTTTGTTCCTTATCTTATTCTCTGCCCAATTGTTGGAAACCCCTGTCTTTCACTACCCAAGAATCTGTTAATGCGACAGAAGCTTCTTTGCTGCATTATTCATCCAATCAGATAAAAATATGAAACATAATATGGTTGGTGTGTCCTTCCCCCCATCTCCCCTCGTCGTCTCCCGCAGTCTCTTTCCTCACATTTTATCTTGCTCCAACACTCTGGCACCCCAGTGGTTTTAATTCCCTGTAATGCTTTGCTGTGTTAAAGCTACAGCTGACTTGAAGCAAATGTGAGTGTGACTGCGAAGAAGAATGAGACTGGAAACTCCCTAGAAGGAGAAAATCACAAAGTGACCTTAACTAGCAGGGGAATCGAAAAGCGAAACGCAATAAGCAACCTGAAGGCGTTCTATATAAGATGTAGAAGAGTTAAATGACTTTAGTGAGAGGTTGGCTCCAGTGAAAATCCAATAAGGATTAAGTTTTGATACAGTGAGTTACAGTAGTTCATAAAGCTCTGCGAGCAAGGTTGTAAGGTTTGACTCGCCCTATCTCAACCTGTAAAGGATCGCGTCTATTAAAATGCTTCTTACATGTCCTCTGAGGTATACATTTGCTCAACTAAAGGGCTACACATAAGCACTTTATACATTATTATAAGGATATAGTACAGTATATCTGCACTGCTGTTGAAAAACTCCTTGTTGCTTCATGTACTGCAGACACAAGACTAGGTCAGGGGAACACGCAGGCTCAAGAAGGAGCCGCCTCCTCATGCTATTCGAAATGAATAATACATGCATTCTTTGCCATAGTGAAGATACTAATAGAGCTGCCAGACATGACCGATCATGAAAGACGGAAAGAGACTTTCAAACATAACAGCTGCACAGATTTCTTTGTGGAGAGGTTCAGAGGTCAGTCGTGTTTTTTGAAGACATACCGAGTGACCTCATTCCACGCGCCGTTGAAAAATAGAAGCCAGTCTAGAAGTGAGATCCAGCTGGAACAATACGTCCTGTGTTAAATAAGTTATATGAATTCGAAAGCATCTTCCATCTGTTTGATAAAAGAAAACCAAAGCTCTTGTGTCCTTAAAGAGGGACTTTTCTATTTGAAGTGGGACAGCGTCCATATCCTTCAAAAGACATCATCCAGACATAACAATTTGTTAGGTCTTCTGGTTTAAAAAAATATATAATAGAATTTACATCCAAAGCCATTTTTTTTCTCATCAAAAGCCCAAACATCTTGGCCATTGCCTCCGTAAGTTTTGGCCATTTCCCACCCACCCGCCAGCTCTGATGTGCTTCCTCTGAGACACACAAAGCCAACCACAGCGGTCTTCCACATACATGAGCTCACAGGTCCCTTTGATTGGATAGGGTCACCGTGATTGATGGAAGAGAGAGTATAACATCTACAGTACTTTACAAAGTCTTGCACCACCCCTCATGTCTTCATATTCTGCTTCCAAAGAGCCAGACTTTCTTGTATTTTTAATGTAGACTTGAGAAATAGATCTCCAGGTTTCCTGACAGACTTTTTTGGCTCTCATTTTTGGCAAGTTTCTGGCTCTCATTTTCAGTCCATTCCCTGTACCTGAGCAGTTTCAGATGAATGATTTTGTTTGTTAAGCCTCACATTGATCTATGATTTATTCAAGCATAAACCCATCTAAAGAAGGTGATGAGAAACAGGTGCAGATTAGTTTACTGGTGATGCTGAATGCTGAGTGGTTGGAACAGACAAGAGGGGAAATGAGGTTGCTGCTGGGGTTGTTACTTACAGAAAACAACCAATTTTTACAATGTATCTTTAGGTACTTTGCAGCCTGTTGCAGTTCCCTATTTAATTTTATTTAATCTACTTCATTTAATTTAATTAACCTTGATAGCTAAGTGCGATAAACAAAATAGATATAAGCCTAATCTATTCAGGTTATAATCAGATATCAGCTGTCAAAATATATTTGATTCCTTCTCGGAATAAAAGCTTCTTGCTGTTAAAATCTGCTTGAGAATCAAACCAGTTTTTAGAGCCATAGAGAAGAATGCAATGTCCCAAACTCATCAAGAAAAGGGTTTTCCCAGCATAACTAACATATTAGATAAATCATAGTTTTCTACATGTGCATCTGAGACGTTTTCAGTTGATGATACATCTGTTTCACAGATTTGGTGATTTACTCAATCATTGTTTTCCACCAAGCAACACAAGCAGCAGAAACATCAAGCAGAACCGTTCCAGCAATTATACAAGTACAGGAAAAGGTTTAACATACATCTCTTACAGATTGCTGAGACAATACAAGCAAGACGCTATGCATGAGGTATAAACTTGTGTAAATGTGCCATATGTTCTATGGAATAAAATGGCATCTAAGTCGATAGATATGAAAATGATTAGATTAGAAAACTTGAAACTTGGTTTTGGTCAAGGCTTTTTAAGTCATTTAGGGTATTACGAAGCAAGTTATAATTTTCTTTAATGAAAAAATCAATAGTATCAGGAAGAAAATAACAGCGGTTCAACCTCTAATAGCATCTCATGATCCAGTTCAGCCTATAGCTTCACATTTAGATTTTCAGTGCTTCACAGGTA
>JAQMYJ010000004.1:8596735-8614561 GCA_030014305.1 Clarias laeviceps | reverse complement strand
TCTCCACATCATTGCATTCAGTTTTTATTCACAATTTGTTTAGTGTCCCAACTTTTTTGGAATCCGGTTTGTACATAGAAAACACTTAGCTGGAATTCACCATGGATAAGAAGCTAGTTGATCATAAGGCACCTTGTACATACAGTATAGTATATTCACATAGTTGTTTAGACCAATAAGGGCAATTCAGAGAAGATAAATGAAGTAATGATCCAAAGGCAACAGCACAAGTCTAATTAATCAGACATTGATTTAAAATGTTAAGGTGTACAGTCTTAAGGTTGTACATGTAGCTTCCTATAGAAGTTTTTCTTGCAACCATTTCTGATAGGACAACCCTCTGCTATACGGTTGTACATGAGACCAGTTAAGGTCCTCCATGCAAAGGAATTTCTCTTTTAGGCATAAGGTAAAAGAGAACCCTTTTTTTTTTGATATATAGAATTTTACATAGAACATTTAAAAATTTCTTTCAGTGGAATATGGCAAAAAAAAACACAAATGCTTCATCGTACTACAGTAGGTTTAAATGTTTTAGAAAAATATAACTTTAAATCTAGAACCCTTAAGCATTCTTTGTTTTGCAGGAAAACCCAAGCCTAAGAACCAAAACCTGTAAAAAAAAAAAATAACCAAACATTATTATTACTGGATATGGTAATATTGCATGCAACCAATTTTAACCTGGGACATGCAAATTTAATAACACTTACACAAGAAAGTGAGTGTTTTTTTCCCCTCTCCTAACATTCCTACTCTAAATCTTTGGAGGTTACTAGGGTGACAAACCAAACCAAAATACTTCCCTTCCCATTATTTCCAGGAAGATTTGCTTGCTTATTGAAACAAATTGACACCCTAAGTTTGTGTGTGCTGTGTCAAATAAAATGATTTGACAAAATCATACCAGAGTACCAGACATCTTGCTTTTTGTAGTCCATTATAAAAATTAAAATCATTGACAGTAAACAATCATTAATACTGAATTTAACTCCCGATTGCTGTTTACAGCCACTGCAGGCACAAGGTCAGAGGCAAACTGCATGAAAGAACAAAATGACTTCGCTGGTGAGAAATCGAGTTTTGGGGTGTGCGAGATGGGTCATCGATTCAGTCAGACATGGTGACAGACGTCTCAGTGCCATTCTGAGCTACAGCACTGGAAATAAAACATCACAGCAGAAGGGGCTTCACTCGTGATCGAATTTTGCCAAATCATCTGTTAGACCAAGATCTTTACGAAAAAGCATTTCATAATAAGGCCTCATTTTCTCTTTGGAACCTAACGAGAAATCCCTCAAATTCAATGTCAGATGAACAGAATGCCTAAATCAAGTGAATTTCTTTGTTGATATGCAGTATGAGTAACATGTTTGCTGGTAGGATGGGATTGAGAATGCTTGATGCAGGAGTCTTGCTTTCATTCTATTGAGCTTTCCCCAAGGCTTTGATTATAAAAAATTATAATAAGAAAAAAAGAACTCACTGGTGAAGTCATAAACATAAAAGGATCTCATGAAAACAAGCATCCATCCATCCATCCATCCATCCGTATAAATTAGGTTTCTATTGATCATACACAAATGCAACCACTTACGTATTATCTGCTCATTCTCTATTATTCCCTTCTTGTCCAGAAGCAAATACCCAGCTATGCAACCACTGCAACAAAAAGGCTACTGTAGAAGCTGACTTATGACCTACGACAATTAATTTAATGACTCAGTACACCTCTGGTACAGTACATTAGGCTCAAGTAACAGTAGGGTTATTATTACTATAAAGTGCCTTTGCTGTCATTATCAGAAATCACCAGCTATTATGAACATATGGCACAATAATGAAATTTTAACGGGTTTTATTATAAATGACCACACATTTAGGCACATATAAGTACAAATGCCAGACTCTTATTTTATATCGGTTTCTTTGATTGGATGTATGTGATTTTGCCATGTCCCACATGCTGCTCTACTAACTTAACTGAATCTAATACATGGTTAAATGACTTCTGATACTTCTACTATTCCTTCATAAAACAAGTAATTTTGCTTGTTCAAATTATTTGAAAAAATATATTTGTATCTGTCCCTGAAATTGATGGGACAGATACGAATATAGGGGTGATCTTTATTCCTTTCAAAAAGGTTCAATGCAAAAATGAACAATTATTTCTAAATGATGAATTTGCTACATATGGGTAAAGTAAACATAAAAACCTGCTGTATCATGCAAATAAAACAAGCGAACGCTTGATTTAGCTCTTTATGCTTTATTTTTAGACTAAAAAAACTTTTTTTATTATTATTTTTTATTTTTATTAAAAAAAAATTTGAGGGGGTGGAATCTGTTATTCTAAAATGCCATTAATTATTCAGATAATAAGTCAACACCTCATATTCCAATTATAATAATAATTGCTTTAAAAAAAACTTTATTGCTATGGTAATAATTCCATAACTCAATGTTTTAACATTTTCAGAAAGAGTCTCCAATGTCAGTGCAGGACACAATTTTTTTTATTTACTTTTTAGATTTCTCAATAACATGACAAGCTGCATTTTTTCCATACTGACTACATATTTTCCTACTGATTTGAGAATAACTGCTTTTAGCTGTTACAACCATATCAGACATGGAGCAGTGGATGCAAAGTGTAGGCTTGTGTAAGAAAGTTGCTAAAAATGCCTATACTTAGGAGACCAAAGGTTACGGAAGCTCATGTCTGGGTTTTTAAGTTGTAGGTGTAACGGGAAGCAGGTGTATATAATCAGGAGTAACAAGGCACTGGAAGAGCCTGATGGGAAATGGAGTCCAGGTCGGCCTTTTTGTGAGACTCCGATATATTCTGACTAGAGCAATTCGACACTCGACTGGAGGTGATGTGACAAATTCAAGCAATATCAAGTGTTAACTTTTTTGTTTTGTGGCTCTTCACAACATAACATAATATATAATATTTATTTATTATAAATTTAAAATCAATAATGAACAGATTGTTGTTATATTTTTTAGATTATATGTTAGATTATTGTAGCACTTTTAACGATTGGCATTGTTGCAAAGCAGCTTTACACAATCAAAATAATTATTTAAGTTTGTATGAAATGTTAATGTGTATGAGTCAAAATGATAAGACTGTCCCTGATGAGCAAGCCGAGGACGACCGTGACAGTGGCAAGGAAAAACTCCCTGAGATAGTAATAAGAAGAAACCTTGAGAGGAACCAGACTCAACAGTCTGGTACAGTAACACACTTCATGGCATGCTTTTATCGTAAAATAATCAACTTTGGGTTGGTAAAAATAACTGATATTGAGTATTTTTCTATAACTGAATTTCTTGACTGAATAAAGCTCAGATCACTACTATAGGGAAAAAAAACCACAATGATGTAATATAATCACAAATCAATCCTCGCAAGACTTTATACCTTTAACAACCTGTTAAAGCCCGTATGTAATTATGCTCACATGGCAAGGTTTCCAAATATAGAACCACGCTCACCTACAGCTTTGGCCATATGGTGATACACATGAAGCTGTGAAGGGAAGTACTAACCTCCAGATCACCAGGGACTGGCATTCTGTCATGAACACACTGCCAAGAAGGATTATTCTTAGGTGCATCTATGTATTGAGATTTTCCATACAGCTTCTGGAAATGCCCCACTAGAACTAGCTAGCACACCTGGAAAGCACTGTTGCCTGGTTACCTGAGCTGGGTATGTGTGTGGGACTGTGGCACAACTCCCAGAGAAGGGACAGAGGAAGAAAGAAAAGATCGGGCACATAATCTCACATCATGCTGGTTTAGGGTTCTGCAGTATTACTTTAAAAGAGAAGGGATTTTTGCGCTCCACAATGAAATGTACATTAGTTGACTTTGCATGCTGCATTGCTGCCATAGCAACAACTAGTACCAGAAATGCTAACAGAGATCAGGAATGTTATTAATGTCCATTTGATGGCTATGGAGGAAAAAACTGCTGCCTTGAGCATAATGCTTTAAATATCCAATCCTCCTTTTAGAGGACGTTTAGAACTGCCTTCATTCTTCATGGCATAGACTCAACAAGCTGCTGGAACGTTTCTTGCAGATGTTGGTCCATATTGACATGACATCATTAAAAGTTGCTGCAGATTTGCCAGCTGCACATCCATAATGTAAATCTTCTGTTTCGCCACATCCCATAGAGTAGGTGCTGTATTGGATTGAGGTCTGGTGACTGTGGAGGCCATTAGAGTGCAGTCAAATCATTGTCATGTTCAAGAAACCAGTTTGAGATGTTGTTTTAGCTTCATGACATAGCACATTGTGGACGTGGTCAGCATCAATGGACGTGATGGACGTGGTCAGCAACAATATTTAATAAAGTATGCTGTGGCATTCAAATGATGCTCTCAAATGGTACTAAGGTGCTCAAATTGTGCCATGAAAATACCCCCAACCATTTCACCACCACTGCCATCCTGAAACATATATACAAGCCAGAATGGATGATTTTATGTAATTTATGGAAAGGTCTGACCTTACCCCTCAGGAATCGAGAATCATCAGCAACATAATTTCAATTGTCCAATTTTGGTGAGCCCATGCAACTTCAGTTTCCCTGTTTTTGGCTGACAGGAGTGCCACCTGGTGTGGTCTCCTGATGCTGTAGCCCAGCTGCTTCAAAGTTTCATGTGTTATGTGTCCAGAGATCTTCTTCGGCATACCTCGGGTGCAACGAGATGTGATTTGAGTTACTGTATACTTGCCGTTCAGCTCTATACTTGCCGTTCCGCCGTATCAGCTCAAACAAGTCTGGCCATTCTCTTCTTATCTCTGGCATCAACAAGGCATTTTCAAACAGAGAACTACTGCTCACTGCTCATTTTCTGTTTTTCAGACCATCCTCTGTAAACTCTAGGGATAGTTACGTGTGAAAATCCCTGTAGATCATCAGTTTTGGAAATACTCAGACAAACGTCCCTTCAACTCAAAGTACTTACAGCATCAAACGCCTCTTCTCTTATTATTGTAAAAAGTTACTACCCCTTCATTTCCATCTTTCCAATATTGGTGCTTGATTTTGCTATTCAATGCAAATGATCTGGCCTGTCCAGCAATAAGCAATAAGCTCAAAACCTGCACTTAAATCTAGCCACTTCTGTAGAGAAACCCACAGAGTATCTGTATACTGTATAATACTATGATAAAGTTGTACTTTCAAAAAACTTTCTCCTTCAGTTAGCTAGGATCCCTAAAAACCCTCATAGGACCCTTTTCATAGCAGTGTGTAATTTTATATGCTAACTGGTCGCACTAAACAGTACCGCCAATTCGCTTAAATTTCCTACAGTTCTTTGGGGAGGTTAAGATTCTAAGGATTTATGGATTTCAGAATTCCAACTAGAAAACTTTTCTCCTCACTGTTTTGACAGTTTTTCCCAGGATTGCACTTTTTTTTGTATGCATATAGTAATCCTAGAAAAAAATAATATAAATACATCTCTGGGTTTGTTCTTCCAGGATGAGGATTTTTCCTTTTCAGAAAGGTTTCAAATAATATTAAATACTTGTTTAATATTAGATTTAAATACTGTGAAACCTCGGATTGCGAGTAACGCGGTTTGCGAATGTTCCGCAAGACGAGCAAAGATTTTTTATAATTTTGACTTGGAAAACGAACAAGTCTTGGTTTGCGAGAACCGAATATCATTTATATATGTATACATGTATATACACACGCCTGCGCGCACAAACAGAAACACTTATCTGTCGGGATTTACCCTGCCTCATGCCCCAAGTCTACTGGGATTGGCTCTAGGCCCCTTTAACCACTGTACAAAGAATAAAGTGGTATAGACGATGAGTGAGTGAGTGAGTGAGTGAGTGAGTATCTAGTTAGGAACATTCTGTGAAATTGTTGAGTTCTGTATACTGTACATCATATAAGGGTTGCCACAGAAGAACCCTTATTTTCCTGATGATTTATTTTAATCTTAACAAGAACTATTTTAATTTTAACTTATATTTGAATTAATATAAATTTTAACACCCTAAAGAGTTACATGGGTTGGTTCTACTTGAGATTCTGTGTAGAAATAAAAAGCAATGGAAGAAGAAGGTTCTAAGTAGATCCCTTAAGAAAGTTATAACCAGTTCAAGAATCCCTAAGAAACCACTTTTTTGGTGTAAATGTGCAAGAGGTTGAAAATATGGGTTTTCTGAAATGTTCCAAGATTACCTTTAAGAATTTTGCAATGTTTTTATTAAATCAAAATTTATTTGGTTTGTCCTACAGAGAAATAAAACTTTTTTATGTAGAACCCTACAAAAAGGTTAACAGTTAATAGTTAATAATACCTAACAGCCAGTACCAAAATGTTTTCATGATCCATGTCAAGGTTTGATCCTTATATAACATTGCAACATGTCTTACAGATGTCCTTATACGGCATTTTGAAATAAATTTACATTTACATTACAATTGACATTTTTTTGTATACTTACCAGACTATTCGTAACTTGTAACAATGAATGACTGCTTTAAAACTAGCTCCCTAAAGAGTTATTCAGGATGTCCCTATAAAGAAACATTTAAGCTTTTGTGATGTCCACTCCTACAACAGTGGCATGAAGAGCCACCACATGTCTATAAAAACCCTTGAAGTTCGCTGTTTGTAAAAGTGCACCGAGTTTCAGAAGCTGTGAAATCATTAAAAAAATTATTCCTCACACTCACTGCCAATAATCATCATGCAATTTTCTGGACACCTACAGGCATTTCCTTCACTGCCTATTGTTTCTTCCCCGTGGTGTAGGCTGACTCACAGGGTCGAGCTCCACGCAGTGCATTTATTGAGAAAGGCACCACAAGGTATCATCCAGCTCCCTGTGGGAATCCATGTCTTTTCCCCAGCAGAGTATTTTGAGAACACGCCGACCCACTAGAGAAAGTGCAAAGGGAGCTCTTTGTGCTTGTGTTGCACTCCTATTCTGATGAGTCAGAATATACTGTATGATGTACAGTACAACAGCACTCAAGAAGATGGTGAACAGGCAGGCAGAAATATGGACAGACCTCAAAATATCAACTAATGGACTCCCGAGTGGCGTTACAGAAAGGTGGTCCTCTGATTGAAGTTTGAAGCCGGAGCTATTCAGACGAGGCCAGGTGTCGAGGAAACCAAGTGAAGCCAGTGTTCTGTGGGTGGCACAGTGACACTAGCCAGTCATGGGTGCCTGTGAGTAGTTGTACAGTACATGCAAGAGGAAAGACCATGCTTTACTCCATGTGTGTTATGCTGCACTGTGACATGACATCAGCGACCAACCGAGTTGAATATAGCAATTATTAATTATCTATGATTTTATGTGCCTGATGAAAACTGTCACCTCTCTCTGTCATCTCTCTCTCTCTCTCTATTATAATTTCATAGACATTATGATAAATAGCTATCATTCCATTAAAAGCTATTATGCTAAACACCTGAGCAGTAGGCCAATTATATCTGCAGGTTTTGTATATATACACCTTGTGTTAATGTATTAGTAGATTCCGTTGAAAGATATGACCTTTTTGTAAGAATGAGGACATTTACTTAAACCAATAAAATCCACTGGCTTTTTTCCTGAATGCTCGACACTATGTTCTGGTCATCTTTTCATTATCAGAGCAAACTGTGGTACCAGGATAAGTGCTGAAAGATTTCTGGGTGTCAGAGGTTGTTAATATGGCTGCACTTTCTTTCTCAAAAGCAAGCTTTCAGTGTTGCAACACCCCTCTCTCACTATTGCATGAAACATCACACTTCCAATGTTCTTGTTCTCTATATTCAAAAGGCAGTGTTTATTTCACAATACCCAGTGAAAAACCCCTAACACACACACACAAACACACACACACACACACACACACACACGCACATGCATACAAGTCAATTATTGACTAAAGAATTTGAGCATCTGGAACCGTACAGTCCAAAATGAAACACAAACTATCCTCTTTTATCACCACAATAAAGTGATTATGTTCTTCTGGGAAAGAGTAGGCTAAATAAACGATCATTGAAGGGTCATGCAGTGTTTAAAAAAAAGGCAAATTGTAGGCAGTAGGCCGAATATTTAGCTTTCACACACACTCACTGACTCTCTAAACCGTTTATCCTGTACAGGGCCACTGAAGCCTATTCCAGGGGACTCCAGGGCACTAAGTGGGGTACAACCCTGGACAAGGTGACAATCCATAACAGGGCACACAATCACACACAGGAAATGCCAATTAGCATAATCTGCATGTCTTTGTACTATAAGAGAAAACTGGACTAATCATCTCCGCATTTTTTGCACACCGCACAGGAATGGACACTCATGGACATTATTCATCTGTGCACATACCCCAGTACACTGTAGACCAGACAATCATGGACATAGCACATTTGCACATACATGCACATTTGCACACGTTCTGGACATTTCCATTCATTTCCATTTTTATTTCCATTTCAATTTGTTATTTTGTCTTTTGTATAGGGTTTATATTTCTTATATATTTTTGAAAATTTTTATATTTTGTTCTACTTTCTTATAGTTTCAGCTATTTATTTCTCTTTCTTATTTCTTGTTAATTGTTTTAAAAAAATGTTAAGGTCACATGTGGTCGTACTGTATAAGCATTTCACTGCATATCGTACTGTGTATGACTGTGTATGTGACAAATAAAATTTGAATTTTGAATTTGGGTACCTAGAAAAAAAACACCAAGCACTGAGAACCTCCTCACAAACACACACAGACCAGTTCGGCCATTGACCTTGCAGGTGCGAGACCACAATGCTAACCACTACACCAACATGCCATTTCATCCCAGCTCTATAAACTACAAATTACATACAGAACAATTTCAGTATGCTCATAAAAGCAACTATTGTTCAGCTACTGTATACTGTAGATAAATAATAAAGAGTATGACAAAGGACAGAAAAGTAATATTATTTCTTATCAAACTTTGCTTCACAAAATGTCTATAGATCTGGACTGGATTTGAGTCCTACAGCCATAAGTGATACCAGGTCTTTATGCCTGTTTATATAACTAACACCCTGATTTATAATCCTGACCTTGGGACCTTGTTGAATACAAAAAAAAAGCTGTCACCTTGTGACCATGACCTCATGTTTTGTAGGCTATAAAAGGGCTTGAATAACAGTCTCCATACACTCAACAAGTCTAGCTATAAGGCTTTAGATGAATAGGGTTGTAAACAACCCTCTTTGCAGTCACTTACATTTTGTGTGCAGAAGCGCAAGCTCCCAGACACAATGGAGTTGATTAATGGTTGTGATCAGCACCTTGGCTGTGATGCTGCAGCGGAAACAGAAACTGGTAATGGCTTGATCGCTCTACCCCTATTATGAGGAGAGTATAGTGACTGGCAGTGGGCATGAACCAAATTCAAGAACTGTTACTAGCAATACATCACTGTAAAGACGAGTTTGGAGGGAGTTTAGTTCAGACTCCTGACTCCTTTTCATTCCTATTACATTTCATCAACGTGAATGCGCAAGTACAGTCCAACAGCAGCAGGTAACACTGGAATTAAGCAATCAAGTATATAAGTTTTTTATGAATTCTCATGCATATTTTCAAGGTAGAACTTGAAAAGATAAATACATGTATGCTTGCTGGCTACAGAGACTCTATAAAGCATTAGGGTTGAGAGCAATGTTTCCTTTGTAGAAACCATTATTATATACTGCCTGGCTTAAAAAAAAGAAAAGAAAGAAAGGTCACACAGAATAATATTTAGAATTAATGTCGTAACGTGGAGGCCAATTCTTATGCGGAAATGTTTCATCATATTCCCAAAACCATCCTTTCACAGTTAGAGTCCTGGAATTTGCCTGTGCCATTAGAGAAGAAAAAAGTCCAACATCCAAAATCCATATGGGCACAAAGCTGTTTACTCCCAGTCCTGAGCGTTCTCGTCACATTGCGGATGTGAAAAGGTTCTTGCTTACACTATTAAATATAGCTGTGATTTCTACTGTGTAATTTTAGGATGCTTTACCAGGCGTTTACGTAAGTGATCTCAATTCATGATTTTTTTTTTCCCACCAACATTTCCTGCATGAAGTTGATGGTTCAGCATTATCCTTTCACACTGTGTTTTACACTGGAGCATTTTTATCCCAGCAATTTCAGATCTCCCTACTTGCTTTCTTTGCTCGATGCCAGCCAATAATTCGACCCTTCTGAAGCAGCGTTTTTTTGGCCAGGCAGTGTAGTGTAGTTATTGTAGGAAAGTGTGGCCGGCTCTAACAGCACTGTCAGAGACTGGTAAAAACACTCGACACTCAATAGACCCAAACAATATAGGCTACATTGGTGCTGTGTCATTTATAGTTTCACTATGAAACAACACTAGCACAGGGGTTTGCCTCAAATAGTGGTGAGGCCCACACCAACTGGTTATAATGGCATCAGAGCTACAAATACAGACTTTGTTGAATGCTACATTATATTTACCATGGAGTATATCTGGCATGATTTATTTAAATGTATTTTTTTTTACATCAGAAAAACCTGTAATTTTGTCAGGGGTGTGTAGACTTTATATAACCACTATATATATGGCTCAGAACAGTTGGCTTGGTTTCTCTTCAAGGCATTCCCTGAGAAAACGAATGCACAAAGTGCCCCTTTTCTGGATCTAAGAAACCTAAACGTCTAAACAAACCTAAAACAACTGAATGCAAAGACAAATATCTCCACATTACAAGTGCCACAGAAGAAAGACAATTCCTCTGCTTTCAGATCTATACAGTAGTACCATTCCATAATGCCTTCTCATTTGTTTATCCCCAAGATGTTCACACCAAGTGTGTCTAGAGTGTCTTGTAGCACCAGGGTCTGTGTGTATGCACTTATCTGTGTGATTGAATGGTGTACAGACAGCAGGTGAACATCGAGACAAAGCTCCTAATTTCACATGTGGAAGCACGAAATGTCAACCAGGAAAAGCTAGCCAACTCTTTCACAGATTGTTCAGCTCATTATCATGAGACTTGAGCAGCATACCATGTGAGCCTTTGAGTGAGAGCAGGGCTGTGGATGTGTCAGTGTGGTCATTTCACGCAGTCACACACTGCCAACATGGAAACGTCCACTATCTGGAAAGCTGGTGGCGGTGATACAGGTGGAGAATTGGGAAAGCTGTTCTACACAGAGGACAAAACATGACCTACCTGGGTATCAACACAGAACAACTGTGTGACAGTGTCAGACAATCATGCAGCGGCAAACACCTCTGTTTTTCTCATATAGTATTCTATGTAATGCATACATTTCCAGACAACTCCGTATGAACACACATGACACAGTACAGATGTTGAACTGCTATTACAGTACCTCTCATGATTATCTTTAGCTTTTACTGTGAAAGACCAAAGCACTCCGGAATAATCAGGAATATTATTCTTTCTGATTTTTGAAAATTACTGTAATAATGAATTCAATTATGAGAGTACATTCTCTTCAGCTTAACCTTGAACATAGCTTGCAGTGCCGACAAAGCTGTGATTTTACAAGAGCAATTTGATATACCCAGCATACCAGTAGTTTAAAGTGAACTGAATAGGATTGGAGCTGTTAGGTGATTGATTGTGCTAATGAAGCACTGCATGGAGCCATGAGGGTAATTCCGGTCCTGTGGGCATGTGTTACCCATCTCACATCTTTTAAACCAAACCAAACACAACAACAAGATGAAACATCTCTCAAAAAGTCTAGACAGCTGAAATATAATTCAGTAATAAGGAGATTTGGCATATTTACTGAACTTAAAATGATTAGATGAGCATTAGGGTCTAGAGATATGGAGTTATATAATAATTAGGATGCCAGTCCCGATGCAGACCTCTTGAACCAAAGTAGAAATTGCATATCGTGCAGATCGTACTTTGAATGATGGTAGCAATAAGAGAGCAATCAAAGAAGGAAGCACATAAAATGTCCTAACCGTGGGAGTTTTCCCATTGAAAAATTACAAGCATGTGGAAACACTATGTGAAGCTGAAGAGATGGCGTTCGTGTACTGTAGCACATTGGGAAGCAAATTTACGCTGAAAAGCTGAAAGCTTCTGCTTTAAAATGAAACAGTTTGAGGTTATCATCATACTGTATTACATATTGCATAATGTTTTATTGAAGAAGCTCAATATGTTATAATGGTATGTTTAAAGTTGTAAGTTATGTGGAATACACAATTTGGTAATTTCATAGTTAAGTTTAAGCTGTATTAGTTAAAACTGGCTATAGCCATTCAGACAGAACATAATGGTGACAATTATGCTAATACATCAAAATTTAACATCCCTTTCCAGAATTACTCCCCCCCCCCCCCCCTTTGCAGCTATTATAACCTCCACTCTTCTGAAAAGGCACTCCACTAGATTTTGGGGCACGAGTGTAGGAATGTCCGCATTTACCCACACACTGTCTCATCCAAACATGGTCTGTGAGATTTTGGGTAAGAAACTGGGGCTTAGTCACTGTTCCAATTCATCCTAGAGGTTGTCAGTAGGGTTGAGGTTCAATTCAATTTAATTCAATTCAATTTTATTTATATAGCACTTTTAACAATGGTCATTGTATCAAAGCAGCTTCACAAAATTAAAAGAAGATTAGGAGCAAGGAAAAATGTGTAAAGATCATAATGATTAGATTGTCCCTGATGAGAAAGCCAAGGGCAAAGGCAACGGTGGCAAGGAAAAACTCCCGGAGATGGCAGTAGGTCAGTGTTATATCCTGGACACACGTGCGCCTTTACAGTAAACTTTATGCAAGATGGCGTTATGGAACTCAATTTGTGCACTGGCACGCTGGAACAGGTTTGGTGCAGTGAAGGGAATTCTCTTACTGTACATTTGGAACAACTGACAGGACAGAATGTATGTCTGTGCTTAGAGCAGACTTTAGCCTTTCTGCCTGTTCCTTAATTCGTTTAAAATTTAAATTGGCATCAGCCTTGTTTCTTCAAGGTTGTCCAAATTTTGACAAGCTAAGAATAATAAAAGCTGTTTCAGTTTTGCACATGTAGTACAGATGCACTGCATCAGCTGTCAGTATTATCATGCAAGGCCATTCGCTCCAGGGACAAGCCCGACACATTTATTTTCTAGTCAAGACTGAAAAAGAATGACCAGAACGCCACAAGGTCCTAACCCTCAGCATGCTCTCCCATTTACGATTGAGCTCTCACACCGACCTTGTTTAAATATTCTGCTTTGTTCCACCACATGTAAGTCACATTTTCACCTTTACATTGGCTGACTTTAAAAATGCTGCATCCAGAAATGCTGTAAATTATCATCAAACGGGTCGAACCAGACGAATCTGGATGGAGCAAAAGTCCTTGATAGCTGAGGGGAGCTGATCGATTAAGGTCAGAAGGCACTCAAGCTGTGGACAGAGAGAAAAGGATTGAGAGTAGAGGAAGAGGGGGTAAACTCACAAGACAGATGATAGTGATTAAATGGAGGGTGAAAGGTGTCTTGTTCTCCACTGTCACCCACTTCTCAGGTTTGATTGTGAGCAGAGACTCAGTTCCACTAATGAATGTAGTGGCCTGTTTATGAGCATGTAACGCTGACAGTAAAAAGGTTGTGGTGGTATTTTGGAAGTATTATTAAACTGCTCGCGGAGGCTACAACTGTTGTTTAATTCATTAGTTCATGAAAGCTTATATTTTTATATGAATACAACTTTTGTCATTTGATCCGAGACTGTCAGCTCAATTTCCAGGTCTGTAAATCATCAGCACTAACATAGAAAAAGGCAAATTGAAAAATTTTGGCCTTATCCTATCTGACATTTGTGGAAGAAAATAAGTTCAGCTTGTCCTTTATAGAATTTACATTTTTCTTTCTTTCTTTTGTTTCTTTTGCATTTAACATGTCTAATGTTAAAATGAGTATATCCTAAATAAACATGCAATAGAGACAACAGAAGCCAACCCAAGCGACGTCCATGCAAAAAAAAAAAAAAAAAGACAAATAGCAAGCTTTTCATACATTTCTAGACTCTGGCAAAATTAAGGAACATAGATAAATACTACTCTGGGAAGAAAAGTGTGATAAATTTGTTGATCTGTAGGGGGAAATGTAAAAATATAAAGCACTATTGCCACACCAGTCCATCTTGATTTTCATGCTTGTGATTAAAAGATTTAATGATAGCCTTTTTGAAAAGGGATCAGGTAGATGTGCAAGAACAGAGATTGTGTAAAGTATTTCAACAACAAAATATAAGCAGATCTAAAAATACTTATCCGAGATTAGAGTCTACTGGATAAAAAAATGGTAGAAATTATGGTATGGTAACATTTTTTATTGCAATATTTTTTTAATACTTTTTCAAAAGGATATATATTGAAATCGATGATTAATGATGATTAATGATACATTTTTAATGAGCTATTACAAGGCTATATATTTTTAAAAAACGAGTTTAATTAAGCCAGACTATATTTTATCAAGGTACACACGTACATATCTTAGATAAAAATAAATAAGGATAAGCAAATGATCTTACTGTACCTTGAGTCATGTTAAATAAATAAAGAAAGTAAAATCAACTGGTACTGTATATTGACCTAACGACAATAAGATGCAATAAATATCAGATATCTCAGTAAATACAGTGTTATAAGTGAACTGTAGAATTTTTTTGTTGCATTCTAACAAAGCTAACCTGTCCTTTTTTTATTGACAATTTCTTACTCACTTTCTGCGCTTATCTTCTCCCTCACGTTCCACACTGCTTCTCTTGTTGTGTGACGCACTGGTTTATTGAGCCGAGCTGCTATTGGTTAACCTATTGGAACACTTAAACTCTCATGAAGCTGATTTCACCTAAATCACCTTGGTTTTTAATTACTTCCATATTATAAAATGTTTTATTTTTATTTATATATTATATATCTTATTTTTATAATATACGTAAACATTTTTAACAGTATAATATTCTTTGTCAGCCTCTGTTTGCAAGAATCTCGTCATAGGTCGGGCCCGTGAAGCACACACTGTTGAACCCTTCATTTTCAGGGGACAGAAAGCCACATTTGAAGGAGGCTTCAAAATGTGACAGCCTTAGTCGTGACACTATGATGTAATCAGCCTTCAATGGGGTCCTTCGAAGGATGCGGCCCCCAAATTGAGACACACTGGTGGTTACCTAATGCATTGCTTTTAACCAGCCATCTCATTGAATAGTTATTGAGGAAGGGTCCATCACAGTATATCTATTGCTATCATTCTATTACCCAGGCCAAACCACAGGCCTATAATACAGATATACAATATAGCAGTATGAATAGTCAAATGCTGCACCAGATGTACCAAAAAATAAAGGCAAATCATTTCTGAGCAAGAAAAGGAATTCATCTATAATGGCTGTGCCCAATTAACGCAGTCGCTAAACAGTGCTGAGGTGTCTCAGCCCCAGTAATGAACCAGTACATTACACTATTTTAGAAGTTTTTACATTTACATTTTTGCATTTTACTTGGGACCAAATTTTAGGCTGTGAATTTCAGTTTTGAAAAAAATGCACTGCACCATGCACTGCATATTTGCTAATTACACTAGAAAGGCTGAAATTTCCCCCAAAGTGAGGGGCGAGTTTAATGGTAATGGTGTTCTATGGTGCTGGAGAGATAAATAGGACATCATGAGCAATAATTAAATAGAAAAAAGAAACAAGAGATTTCTAACACAACTATAGAATTAACCTGACCAGTCCTAAAAAAGTAAACAATGCAAATAAAAAAAAGGAATTCAGAATAAAATACTGTAATAAATAACTAATATAAAAAAACTTGCAACTTGCTACCTCTGGCTGCTTCTTTGTTCTACCACATTCTCCTTGCCAGAAGAGATCTATCTCCCCTCCTTCTTCATTACCCAGCAAGCACTTCCTTTTTGCCAACCATATAAAATCAATTAAAACATTCATTCAGTGTGAAATATTGCCAACATTAACGTTCTAAGCCTTATATTCTGTTATTGCTATTTCTGTTTTAACCCTTGCCTTGTTGATTCTGTAGTCTTTGTATTAGCCTTCTAACCATTGCCTTTGTTTTGACTTTGATTTTGTATACTTTTCACTGCAACCTTATCCTATGCTAGTTAACCGAGCCTAGTTCAACCAACAACTTTTGTCCTAGTTCAACTGGCTAAACCTTGACCTCTGATGCTGTTAATCTTCCTGCTTTGTCCCTGCATCTGTCTCTGATTCTGATGTCTGTCCCTCGACAGCAAGTACGGCTCAGATAATCTCACAAAAGTTTTCCAGCAGTCAAGCTCAGCTAATGTGTCACATTCAGGACCATAAGCCCATTCTCCTCTCAGTCACCCCTCTTCTTCTTTTGTTGTGCCTCAGCCTGCACCAGAATCTCATGCAACTCGAGTATTCTTCAGCATCAAACACTTTCAGTCTTCTGAAATTCTGTTAGTTTTCTAGTCTCTGAATTTTGGAAGAAAAAAAAGAAAACCTTACACCCAACTACTTCTTTCTTACATTGTGTATAAAAGTAGAAAAGAAACCTGAAGTAAAAATTCTGTGCAAAATGTGCATTTCTTTTAATAAAAGACTTTAATGCAACACACCCGAAATTTGAATTCACCAATAGTAACCACTTGCAACTAGTACAAAACTGGCTTATCCGAATATAAAGCAAGAAAGGTTTAACCTAATGTGTAAATGTTCTCTTAAATTGCATATTTTTATTTAGTGACACTCTTCTTCAAATGATTAATCAAATGTTTTATTTCTATTTGGACCAGCAGCGTTTCAGCACTGTCACTACTCGCACTCAGGGTGTGATTCATTGCTGCTTGATTATGACTACAGTAGCATACTTCAAATTTTGACATCAAATGAATGTGGTCAAATTCATAAAAGAGTCTCTTAAAACATGCTCTCTCCTGAATCACCCACATACAATCAGGTGGTTTTTGCAGCTAATGAGCACACTATTAAATCCAGTCATTAGTGGTGGTTTTCATTGAAACTGCGACAATGACAGGACATCTACAGGGTTTTTAGGGTTTCCTCACTGCCCGACTACACATATTCTCCTGAGCCTTGGTCTGTGGCTGTGCACTTTTCTGCTGGATTTCGAACCACGATGTTTGATTTTATTTATTTTTTTTAACAGTGGCTAACAGTATGCTAGGTCCATGCAGCGAAGCGGAAAAAATAAAATAAATAAAAAAATCAAGTGTGCTAGTCTCTTCAGTTTCCCGTTACGCACATCAAGGTTCGTCCTCATCTTCGCTAGGAGTTAAATAAGTCTGTTCTCCAAAAGCCACTCCATTACTGTTTTTTCTGTAGCAGAAGCACTGGCTTTGGGGGGAATGCACAAAGGCGCTGTTTGATATTCACGTATCACAGAAATATCATGTCTCTCAAAGAGAGAGGCTCTGCACAGTATACTCAGTGTCATTTCTACATGCCTTTCTTCTGATGCTTTAATAATGCATTCTTTTTACACAGTTTGCATCAAAACCCTGCATGTCTAGATTTTTAAAGTCACACAGCAAACGCTTGCTTAGATATTTTGTACGAGAGATATGATATTATCCATATTGTAACAACATTAGTGTAGCTGAATTCACAAGTTTGTATAATGCAGTCTCCAGTGGCAGATTTCAGCTTTACTCGTTAGATAATCTACAGGGTATTACTAAAATGCGTCTCAACTTTATAAAACAAAAATTCTGTAACATTTCAACTAGATATACCTTAAATATATATATATATATATATATATATATA
>JAQMYJ010000004.1:8578255-8596210 GCA_030014305.1 Clarias laeviceps | reverse complement strand
TTTGAGTTTCCATTATTTCTTATGGGAAAATTCTATTTGGTTTACGAGTGTTTTGGAATACGAGCCCACTTCCAGAATGAATATGCTCGTAATCCAAGGTTACACTGTACCTGTAAAAATTCCACATCCTGTAAAAATAAACCTCTATCCATCAAGGAACTTCTGTAGTCCAGCTAGAGAATGTAGAGGCCAATGGTGATTACTATTGTATTTATTCCCATTTTATGATCGTGGTAGGACCTTCAGTCAACATTCACACACGCTATTTGGCAACATCAGTTAGCCTAATCTGCATGTCTGTGGGAGGAAACTGGAGTACCCAAAGGAAACCCACCAAGCACGAGGAAAACATTAAAATTCCATGCACACAGATCCCGAGGTGGGAATCAAACTCAGACCCTGGAAGTGCAAGATATCAGTGCCACTGTGCCACCAATGATAAATATAAATATCAGTATTGAGTAAGATATTTAAACATATTTGTACACAAAGCCACACCATACTAAGTAGCTATATATTCCAAAAGCCAAAACTACCATTAGGAACTTGCATTATTTATATTTAGCAATCAGTATTGAAAATTCAACCACACTAATATACAACAGCTAATCTTTTTAAATCTCACTCACCCATCATCTATCCCGCTTTATCCTGTATTCAGGGTCGCAGGGAGCTGGAGCCTATCCCAGGAGGCTTAGAGCACAAGGCAGGGTACCAATCCATCGCAGGGCACACACACTCATTCACACACTACGGGCAATTTTGGGAAGGCCAATTAGCCTAACCTACATTTCTTTGGACTGTGGGAGGAAACCCACCAAGCACAGGGAGAACATGCAAACTCCAAGCACACAGAGACGGGAACGAGTCTGGCCGGGAATCGAACCCGGACCCTAGAGGTACAAGGCGACAGTGCTAACCACGACACCACCGCCTTTAGATTTCAGAACATGCAAAATATAATATCTCAAAATCAAGATCTAATTGACATGATATGCTCATTTACTAAATCAAACCTGTAGATGTACAGGAGCCTTAAATGGCTCTGCTCAGATAGTATACAAAAATGGTGCATGTTGTAATACTAGGGACTTGGAATGCACAATTCTTGCTAAAATGTGAATCACAATTCTTCTCCAATGATTCTCATTTTTTAAAATCAAAACACTGCACCTCATGAAGATGCTCTATTTAACCCCTCATCAAGGGTGCCACTTGGCGTGTGGAACAAGGGATTCTACGCCCTACATAGCATACTAGCATTCCATTGAATACTATATGGCTAGTACGGCTACTGATAATAATATACTGCGGTATCACACTCGATGTTATGCTGTTGTACTGAATATCAGCACAGCTGTAATATCTTCGTTATTCAGGGTGTGCCCTCGTGCCTGTGACCACATCACAGCTGTGCTGATATACAGTACAGAACAATGGCACACCCACTTGTATGATATAGTTTAATTATTGCAGTATATTGTCATCACTCGCCATACATCAATAAAGCACACAATTTTACAGGTCTTTTATTTTCACTTTGTATTATTTCTTGAATGTTTAAAACACCTCAAGGGATTTGGAATAATTTCTTTTAGAGTGCCTATTTCTGCCTGTCCAACTTTACTAACACACCCCACTTGTCTCTACTATTCATAAAACCAACCACTGATTTTAACAGCTTTCTCAATGAAGGAAAACCTTTTGCAGATTTATTTCACCTGTTGCTGAGAAGAAATGTGCTGATTCATTATTTAATGCTAGTGATTTGTTTGGAGTCCTACTGACCTGTGTGTGTTTTTTCAGCATTGTTCTGAGACAAAACATGCTGTTCGATAAGGAATAGGGCAGGGTAAAGCAATATACAGTAAGTCCCCTACATACAAACATTCGAGTTACAAACTTTCAAAGATATAAACATGCGTTTGTGCACATTCAATCGTGGAAGTTAGATCACACGTCCAGTGTACACTGTGCGTACAGCATGCATCCTCTGCAAGTGCAGTACAAGCCCATTACAAGCAGCTGTAAAAGCAGCGGCGATGAAGCTGGTTCTGCTGAAAAGCGCCAAGCAACAACGCTGGAGACAAAAGTGAAAATAATTGATACAATGGAATGAGGTAAAAAGATGACAGACATTGCTCATTCCTTTAACATGAATCGTTCAACCATAGACAGTATTCTAAAAAAAAACCTGTACTGTAGTGTACTGTGTATAGCCAATTGTGTTAGTATCCTACTACCTAGACAATGTTTGTTGGACTTACGAACAAACTAGACTTACGAACGAGCTCTCAGAACGGAATTTGTTTCGTTTTTAGGGGAATTACTGTTTTCAGAAATTATGGAACATTGTTTCCTGCTAAACAAATGAAGGTGTTTATTTGGTGCTTTAAAACACATTTCAACTTGTCTAGTGTTCTTTCACTTTTTCACTTTGGTGCATTTGTGTTTTACCCGAACTAGAGAGCTCTGTATACTACCCCGAACTGTCATAGCAATGTACTGAATAGTATGTAACCCAGCCACCGTTACTGTACATCCTATAAAAATATTATGCACTATGGCACACCACTGGCCAATGAGAATGAGTTATCTAGATATGTACAGCATGCATGCGTTGCACATGGTCTTAGGCAATCACAGTAATTGCAATCACTTACAGAATAAGACTTAGTCTGTGACTTCTCTAGTGTTCATCCAAATAAATGCTCTCTAGAACATATATGCTGCCTCAGACTAAACAATTAGTCTAAACACGAGTTCTGTTTTTATGCACCATCATGGCGCCTTCCTATGCATGTAAGTATGCAATATAAGGCAACGTTCACGTTTCAAACCACACTGCTCAGTTCAGAGTTTTTGATCAGACTGGATTTGCATGTCATGACGACTCATGTTCATAATGATAAGTGACTTTTATCTGACTCTAGTTTGGATGCATGCATCTTTGTGTCATGAGTTTGTGCGACCATTAGTTTCTTTTAAACAATGGATGTGATTTTAGCAAAACAAATCTGTTTGGGATTTTGTTCTGGAGGATGGCAAGCAGTTAGCCGGCTGTATTTATTGAAGTCCAGAAGAAGACAGAAAGCCAGGCACCTCACTTTAGCTATTTTATCACTGAAATAAAATCCCCGCGCTGCCGGTGCTGACAGATGTCAGCGAGCACCCTTCGCCAGTGCATAGGCAAAAAGTTGCATGAATTCCAATCTAGCCATTCTCATTCAGGTCACATGACCGTGTATCGGATATGTATCCGATTTACGACCACATACGAAAGAAACTCAGATCTGATTTGAAAAACATCAGATTTGTGTATTCAGGCAGCCATTAAAAAATCTAATCTACTTCAGGCTGATTATGTGAAAGTAGCATTATTCTATCTACTGTACCATTCAAACATACAGAATCAGATGATGACCCAGTGGCTCACTGTCACCATCAGCACCACTGACAGTCAGCCCTGGTTTAAGCAAGTATGGCACGAAACCAAAAACACATGGCACCTTGTCGTCTAGAATACTGTCCTTGTTAAAATCGACAGGCGTGGGAGGAGTAGGCTGCGAGAAATCCTCCACAGCTGAAGAAACACTCTCTTGTTAAACCCTTTGCTGTTCTTCACATTGAACTATTTTGCTAAGTTATTGTCAAGTTGGTTTAGACTCGGCGGGTGTGGTGCATCTCGATTGCGACTAGCTGTTGTGTAAATCAGTCAAGCACTTCAACATGCCGTCACTCAATATACATTGACATACAGAATCGAATCGAGGCTCTCAATCAAATCAAGGGGACTTTAAAGATATTGAACTGTATGGATGATAATGGCAGTGCTACATTCTTTCTTTGATCACTTTAAGCCTCTAGTACTAAACAGATCTCTGTGTGTGTGTGTGTGTGTGTGTGTGTGTGTGTGTGGCACATTACGCACTGTGTCTAATAACACAGGTTTGGGCCCCTACAGGCCAAATGGAACCTGCAGAGTGAGTGATGAATTGCTTACATAAACATGGCCTGAACGGGTTAGGTTCCTTTACACCACTATCTCATGACATTTAGCTACAGAAAACTCTTCCCTTGACAATAATTTCTAGTATTTTTAAACATCATGTTTAAAATAAAATCCTGTGACACAGAATTAATAATATACCTATTTTTTGTATGCTCTCTCCAGACACAATACCTGGTCGATCCAGGTAAAATAATCAGGCTTTAATAATCCTCCATCCTCAGTCTGGTGTTTGTGTTTAATGAAATTACCCTTGAGCTGCCCACTACCCGCTTGCTAATGCTTTCTGACATGATGGAGCCCGACATACCCCTCAAATGAGCTGTCACTCATGATCAAGCATGCCATCAATCAGGCCACATCAACTGAACTGACACAAATCAGCATTTAAGGCACAGCCACAACACAGGAGCAAAATATAAAAGATATCGCATATTAGTAAAGGTCATGGTGAATGATGACACGACAGAGCATCAGGTCTCAAAGTGGCATATCAAGACCCTCAGGGGTCTCTGGAACATTACAAGAGAAATTTTAAAATGGTGGACACTGAAAACCCAGAATTGCCAAAATAGTATTTATTACAGAATTCATGTAGTTATTAACTTGTTTGACTTGTCACTTCATGTTGCATAGTGGAGTTTTGAACTCTGAAGTTCTGAAGTCTACTGAAGATGTCCTCTGGACTTAAACTGTCTTATCATAAGACTCATTCATCAGTGCATTGCTTGTTTCAAACTAGGCTAATTTGGTATGTTTGAATATTAATCTAAATAATATGAACCACTTGCAGGCATCATGACGAAGGAGAAAATGTTGAAGAGACAGAAAAATGACATGCTGTCTTATGTTACTTAGCAAAGGACACAGTGGCGATTTCAGAAACTAAAGAACATGAGACAGGAAATATAAGTTACTACTTCTATTGCCATTATTAGCTTTTAGTCTATATTAATAAATTTGGATACTAAATGGTTCATTGAAATGGTTTCAATATTGTATTAATTTATATATGGCTTTATTCCCCCCACCTTACTACTGTTTGCTGCTGCTGTAACTAAATAATTTCCTTCACCGGATCAATAAAGTACTGTATATCTATCTATCTATCTATCTATCTATCTATAGTTTAAATGATATTATAGTTTAAATCGCAATATGTGTTAAAATAATCACACTGTGAATTTTAAATTCAATTTCTTTTTCAATTTTGAATTCAAAATTAATTAATTAAATTATTTTTTTTTCCCCATCCAAATAAGTCTCTGGCTGTGAAAAGTTCGAGAACCCCTGACCAGTACCATGTTGGTGTCAGTTTTAGCATGTACGCTTTTATTCATGGACTGTCAATGTGTCATCATCTCTTTTTCATCCCTTGTTTTGGGCATGCCACGAGGTTTGAACAGCTTTGCAGGGATGATGAGAGATGTTTAAATATGTCATTACTTCAATTGTTCAGCTGTGCGGTAATGATTTTTGCTATATTTGCTTTTACTGGACTGTATTTGGTTCAATTGCCATGAGACTCTGGGATGCTGGGTTATATGCTTACTCTGGAAGTTCAAGGATGCTTTATATAATGCTAACTAAGCTGCCAAGAGCAATAAACCTCTTCAATAGAGATAAATTTAGATAAATTTCAGCAAAGTAAGATTTAACCTTTGCTCAGGGTACTATACAGTATCGGTACCAAAAAGAGAAAAAGGCAATAAACTCTGCTCGTCGCATCAAAAGTACCTTAAGTAAGCATTTTTACCTGGAAAGTGGAATGTGATTTATCTCCAAAGCTAGAGCCACAGGATTGTACCTTAAGGTCTAATTATGTACCTTAAATCATTTTAAAGCTACATTATGTTCCAATTTCCAGGTTAAAATGTATATAAGATGTCCCCTTGAGTGTGCCAGTGCTGTGACAATGAACGGTACGGGTCAGATACATTTTTGATTAAATATAATATGTGGTCTATTATTTTTAGAGGCATTCCGCTATTGAGCTTATAAGGAAATGATCTTGTCAAAACACATCGACAAAGAGTCACTGACTTGTTCCTGTTATGCATACCAGTTTTGGGTAGTCGAAGTTCAAAATATATTTTAATAATGACAACCTAATTTGCTAAAGAGTGACAGTATCAATTTCCATCTAACTAATGTTTTATGCTGAAATAGAAATTTCTTTCACACACACACAACCTTCAAAATTCAGAAGCATAGTCTATTATTCAGTCAGTAATTGTTTTGACATTTTCAAGCTTGGCATTAAGAGTTTTGACCTTCAACTGCTGAAAATTTTAACCACAAGAAGTCAGATCCGATGACTGGCTGTAATATGGCAATGAGCACCTATAATGACCTCAGGATAACCCGAATGTATAGATTATAATTCCAATTATCAAAGTCCTTTTCTTCCTGATTTATTTTGAGACGAGACTATAATCCAACTAGTAATTATTTTGTGCCAAGTTTCTTAATAGAATTTGTCAGCTTGTGCAATTAAACTTTCATTGGAAAAAATAATTACAGGCTTAACTAGACCATACTTAATTTACCGAGTCTAATTAACCCTCCCTTGGCTAATTATCTCCATACATTTTCTCCTTCTGTCACTACTAATAATTCATCAATTTTTAGCAGAAAAAATACTTTTGAAATCCACCAGCTGTTTACAGTACATTCCTAGATCTCACTAGTATTATTACCCTGCTTTATTCAGGAAATCCTGCATAACAACATGAAGGAGCTCCTAGACCAGGAGCTACAGCATAACAGTGCCATTGTGGTGTAATGACATCAAACTGCTCCTTCAAAATACCCCATTAAATAAGATTTGGTATCATCCAAGGGGCACTAAGCCTCATATATTGTTTCTTTACAGAACATTTCTACACCTCTGCCTTGCCCACGCTGCCCTCAGCTTCTCATAAACCAGTGAGATTAAAGCATTTCTCTGAGCCACTGTGGCTGCATCCCACAGGACAAAATCTCAGCAGCTGAGCTGACAGAAGGAGACAGGACGCCAGTACACCACTCTGAGAGCAGCTTTGCTTTGTAGAGTCTGGATGTATGTTCATTCCATCCAAGAGCAGCCCTCAGATGTATCTAAACCCTGACTTTAAGCAGTAGAAGGAGGGTAAAAGAAATGGGCTGAAATGTTCTTAGAAAAGAAAACATTTCTAAAATGTTTTAAATCATCTGCTGTAGAAATTTCCAGTTAAGCAAGAAATGTTCGCATTAATGGTTGCAGTGATGTTTATAATGAGTACATAAAAATCTTTACAGAACATTAAAAAAGTTATGATCCAAGAGGTGGCTCTGAACCCACTGCAGACGTTCCTGTGGAACACCTGATCCTTGAAAATCAATTCAATAAAATTTTATTTGTATAGCGCTTTTACCAATTGACATTGTCGCAAAGCAGCTTTACACCATTAAAGAATTATTTAAGTTTGTATGAAATGTGAATGTGTATGAATCAAAATGATTAAAGTTCAGTATAACCAGAGATGTGTTTAAGGCAATATGGAGTCCAGTTTTAATTGGAGGCTCAGGTAGACTGTACTGTAGGAAGCTCCACTCCTGAACTATCGAGTGACTGCAGTCACAAGACCTCAGAGAACAGCTGTTAGCATCAGCTGAGGCCAGGTCCATCTACATGGAAAAGTGGAACCGTCCCCAGTCACCACACGCATCCCGAGCACACAACATGGGGCATCCATGAGATCTCCAAGCAGAAGCGGGACACCAGGATGAGTCAGACAAGTCCAGAGGGCAGAGCGACACTGAGCGACATGAAAAATCAATGGATAACTTGTCGCCAACTTGACAAAGAGACGCATCTGTCTGTGGGAACAGCACACACAATCATTTACAAACACCACTTGTACATTACTGGAAGTTGGTTGGGAGTTATTGTCACATCCCCTGTATCTCACACCAAGCCATTTCCATATGTCTGGGCCATTTAAGGAGTTTCTGGGAGGTCAGAGTTTCAGACATGATGCCTGTCCTCATAGTACGGAGAAAACGTTCTAGCTTGATATAATCCAAGCATCCATAATTCAAGAGTGATAAAGGGATTTTTTTACTCTCTCAACTGTGTTCTGTTATTCTGTACAATCAAAAACCCGATTTGACTGTTGTTACAGTTCCAACAACATCGCTGTTATAAAATTATGTAAAATATTATCTGAACGTGAAGTAAATAAAAATAATAATAATTCTTAGACAGAGTATAAACATTATAATATTAGACTTTACAACTGGTCGTTATTTGTGGTAAGTTTCATAATAGAATTTGTCAGATTGGGCAATTAAGCCTCTCTTGAAAAAATTATTACAGCTAAAATGGCAAAGTTCATCACTGTCCAGCTTTACTGCTGGGTCCTTGAACAAGGCCCTTCATCCTCAACTGTATAAATTAAATAAATGTAAAATGTTCATTTGTAAATTGCTCTGGATAAGGGCATCTTCCAAATACGGTCAGTGTTAATCTAATTTTCTGTAGACATAATACATAATTTTTTCCAATTATAGTGTTCAAGTCAAAATGTCATATTCTACATGTTTACTAACAGTTAAACCGTATTAATTTTTTTATTTTTGATTAACAGTAAAATGTCCATGTAAAAGAACATCACATTAATGTTGTAGTAGTCTGGGAAACCCAGTCGCATGTCAACAAAAGTAAAAAAGGATTTGACTAATTTCTGCCTATAACATATAGCAAAAATATATTTCATCAAAATGATGTAGGAATGTAGGATGTAGACAGTGAATGTCAGGGTTTGATGGACAAATGGACATGAGCACGATCAGTTCAGTTTATAATCAGATAGCGTCTGTCAAATAGCGATGTAATCTTTAAATGTAAGTCTCTAAAGTTTTTTTTTTTCATAACTTTTGAGTGAATTTCAAATTGCTAGAACTTTACTTTCAAAAGAGAAATTTCTCTGTTAAACAAAGACTTTAGTTTTTATAACTATTTCTTGGAGAATATATGTCAAAATATGTGAGGCCATCTTATTTGTATTGCCAAGATTATATTTTTGTTCTTAAAGAATGAAGGTTAAATTAAGCGTTAAAATTATGGCCTTTTCTGAACCAAACGTGTGTGGGATAAATTTGTCAAAAAAAAAAAAAAAAAATCAATTTTTGGATTCCATAAATGTGAAATATTACTGCAATGTCTTCCAGTCTGGTGCGTCGAGATGATCACGCTACAGTTCCCAAGACATTGCAAGGATTTAGTCATTGTTAATGACGCATTCACCATATCACACCCTGCATACTGTTGTAAGGGAAGACTGGAAGACCTGGTCGAGGCTCACCTAGACTTTGCTATAATTCATATTGATGGGTTATAATGCTGTTGTGTCCCAGGAGAGTATCAGAGTCACTAAGCTCTTCTAGGAAAGGCTGCATTTTTCTGACAGGTGGAAAGCCAGCTCAGTCTCTGTTGGACGTAATCGAGGTGCTCTTGCAGCAAAGCCCTTGCTCCCCATCCATCCGAGTTTATTGATCTGCTAGCAGTCTCCTGAGCTCGTGCCGTGTCTGACTTCTTTCCATATTCAACACATAGTGCACCATATTGTAGCTTTGTCCAATTTCTCCCTAGGAAAAAAAAGTCCTTGGATTTACTATAGTGCACAAACAATCCTCATAAACTACAAGCACAGGGCAGGGGGAGCTCAGTGGTTAAAGCATTGGCCTACTGATCAGAAGGTCCTGGGTTCAAATCCAAGCACCACGTTGCCACTGTTGGGCCCCTGTGTAATCCTGAAACAGACTTGTAAATATAATTCATTTGTTTATATTTAATTGGATAAATCACATGAACCATCAGTGTACTGGTTAATGTCCATGGAAGTAAAAAGGTACTTGTTAGTGGCATATTCTATTTTTAAAAAATCCACACTAATTCTATGATTCATTCTGTGATTCATTCTCAATGTTCCCCATAGCCAAGGTCTAATTAATCTGATCTAATTAGTAATAAGGTTAATTTACATCAACACTTAAATGATCTGCTGATATTGTCATGGTGTCAGATACCGCAGCACATCTTCGTAGGTCTTGTAAACACTATGCCTCAACAAGTGAGATCTACCCAATAATACTCAGGCAGTTTGTCTGACAAGTGGATAAAATTAAGTGTTGAAACACAACATTTTGAATCTAATTAAATTCCTGTTGGTACGCGCCACCTTAGGTCCTGTATACTGTCTATGGTCTCAACTGTCACAAAAAGAAAGTGAGGATCAGCCTGTCACACTACATTTCACACTTGACTGCTTTGAACCAGAGAAAGGCTGTGATAAACCCATCAGCCGTCACATCCGATCCTTTTTATGAACAACTGCCTCTTTACTGTAATGGTCAAGCCGATGCCTGGGTTCACGAAATCAACCCTGTGGCTGAAATTCGACACAAGTACAAAATGCTGCGCCATGTGTTCAAGGGCAGAACTGACACAAACAGTGATCACGTTCTATAATTTACTGTATTTAAATAATTATAACCAAATGTATTTGGTTATAATTTTAATTCTAGAATAAAGTATAAACACAACAAAGTTTTCTGGAATAGTTAGTGCTATAGATGTAATTTTTATATATTTTTTACAATGCTACCTTGTTGTTTTTCTCCCCTTTATGGTCCCACTATACAATATTATACAGTAAGTGTGATTTCTGTTGTTCTGGTGAATGATTATGGTCAAAACATATCTACTAAACGTGTATCTCCTTTTTCTTTCTCATGCATCTATAAGGGCCAGATAGTATATAGTACCTAGCCGAACAAAAGACTTGCACACGCTAATATTTAGTTTGCCAGACTTTAGCTTTGATTACGCCATGCAACGTGGGCAGTTCATGTGTGAAAATGATGCTCCCGGAAAATGCCTGTGCCATCAGGGAAAAAAATTATTCAATTGATGTGATAACCTGGCCATTCAGTACATTCAGTACATTCAGGTCATCAGCTGACTTCATTTCTTTGCCGTATAACCTTGGTGTGTGTACTGTACACCTGACAAACTGAAGCAAACCCTGATCATAATGCTCATAACCATTGTACAGTGGGCACTATGCATTTACCCTGATGCACCCAGCGCTCTGGAATAGGGTTAACAGGTGGTTAAGTCATCACATGACCTTTTTCTATTGCTCCAAAGTCCAATCTTTATGCTCTCTAGCAAACCAAAGCATTTCATTCTAATTAACCTCAATAATAAGTGGTTTTCATATGGACACAGCTGTTTAGTCCCAAATCTGTGTGGAAGTGCTCTTCCTTTCACCATTAATAGCAAGAGCATAGCAGTGATTTATGCTCTTAGTTTTTCTACAATGCAACTTCCCAAGAGTTTCAATGATTCCTGATCACAGTCATTTTTGATTTGTGACTACACTTCCTTTTGCAAAATTCCATGCTCAGCAGTACACCTTCACCTTTTTACAAAGTGTTGGCTAGTTCTTACCTCGAATTGCAGCCATTTTATGCAGGCCAATAATTTCAATCTTCTGAAACAGCAACTTTTTTTTTTTTGGCCAGACAAACTACATGGGACTATGCCCAAGCCAAGTGAAAATGCCTGGAATATAGTCAAGTATAAAATTAAATCTGATGTGTAATTTCATATTTGATGTATTCATTTCATAACAGGATTTTTTGGGGGGTCTTTGTTCAAGCAATTTTCACTTGCTAAAATATTTTTGGGGCCTATTTCAGTGGAAACAAAAACAGCAGCACCACAAAATATACAAAATAATATTAAATAAAACCTTCACCTAATTTCTCTCTAGACCAGCCTGTAGTTTTACGCAACCTATTGTTTATCTGTGGTGTCAGGTGATTACATACCTTGTAAAATGCTTCCTAGATTGAGTTTCGACTGGGACCACTCACTTTCACTCACTCTTCGTCTATATCGCTTTATCCTGTATACAGGGGCGGGGCCAATCCCAGGAGACTTAGGGCACGAGGTAGGGTACACCCTGGGCCAATGTGGGAACACCACCTAATCTGCATGTTTTTGGACTGTTGGATGTCAACAAAAGCACCCAGAGGAAACCCAGCAAACACTGGGAGAACATGTAAACTCCATGCACACAGACGAGGTGGGAATCAAACCCAGACCCTGGAGGTATAAGGCGACAATGCTAACAACTAAGCCACTGCGCTGTCTGACCGTAAACAGTCCTTTCTAAATATTTCTTTTTTGGTTTTTGGTTTTTTTTCTAAAATACTTCATGCACTTAACATGAAAAATTACATTAACAACCACTAACATTAAACTGTAAACTGAAAATTGCTTATGTACTGTATCTTATCAGTGTGTGTGTGTGTGTGTGTGTGTGTGTGCGTGCGTGCGTGTGCACGCATAGCAGTTTTGCCTCTGTGCAATAAGGTTAAACACTGACAGCAAGGTCCTGATGCGAGTTACAGCTGAGTATCCATAAGCAGTTTATCCTTGCTTTCTATCTTGTGGTAAATGTAAGAGATCATGTGGGCTGACATACTTTTTGATCTGGAGAGTGCTCTTGAGGTGTCCAAAAGCCTTAAAGTGATTTTCTGCATGACATAAGTACACCATGCTACACTGTACTCTATCAAGTTATACAGCATAGTTCCTTTAATTTCACCAGCAGTTCTTGCTTCTTAAAGATGTGAAAACGAATCTAATTATAAGGCATGCATAGTGTTGGCTAGGTCTCCATCTGATATGGCTTCCTATGATGGCATCGACTCTTCATTGGTTTTTATATTCTCATCTCCTCTTGCTAAAATGAGCACTTTTCACACACACAAGGAAAGATTTTATTCAATGTAATAAAAACAGACAGCCGTCTTTATACTCTATCTCCATTACAGGCAATAGGTGCAATAAGTAAACCTCGGGCATGATTTAGGAGGCTAGCCTGGGGCACTGAGGCGATGAGATTGATCGGAACCACAATGTGTGTGCTTATATAGTCCATCGCTTGTCTGGGAGAAAAAAGAAGAAAAAAAAGATAAGGTTTAACAATAGAGGGTGATGAAGAGATTGCAGAGGAAAAACAATTTCAAGAGTTTAAAAGTCTGACTGAAGGGTCTATTGTCAAAGAGCACTCCGGCAGAGTGGTGTTGACTGCAACAATTCTGCGGATCAATCTGCATGGAACAACGAAAGCTTCATTTTCTCATCTTTCAACATTGGACACTGTGATGAAGAAATAGAGCCAAACTATTCTGATGATTTTAAAGGAATGTTCTCTGGTCAGCCATAACATTAACATCACCTCCAAGTGAACTGAATAACATTGATTATCAATTCAATACCACTGAATGATGAACTGATGTTAACACCATCATGCGCACCCAAGGCTCACCCATGACCACGGGAACCAGCCCGTCTGGACCAATCACACAGAAAAGCCAACAAAAGTCAATGACCTTCATCGGAACATCCAGTGCACCACAGTCTGTCTCGCATGCAAAGAGCCCAAGGCCTCCAAACTCCCAAGATCTCAATCTGATCGAGCATCACTGGGATGTGCTGGAAAAACAAGTCCCATAGAGGCCACACCTCGTAAGTCACAGACCCACAGGCTCTGCTGCCAATGTCCTAGTGCCAGACACCACAGCATACCTCCAGAAGACCTACGGAGCCACACCCCGAGCCGAGAACCCAAAACCTGGGTGGTTTTAATGTTAATGGTTTTAACGTTGTGGCTGAGCAATGTACAAGCAGGACAATGGGATATGATATTTAATACCCAAGTCTTTATTTTGGAGCTCCACGAAAAGCTTTGTAGCTCCACGAAAAGCTCTAATCCCTTATTCACAGCAGAAAAATTAGCTAAGCAATATTACCATTCCCGGCTATTCTATAGTGCCCTAGTGTTTTCTACAAAGTTCCAATGTAAACTACTTGCATTTGAACCTGATTTTACATGTCTCACTATGCAGTATTACTGTAGATCTAGAGATTAACATACTACACTGTACATGTTCCAGTCAATTATGAACCTCCGTAAGTTGTGGTCAAGACATATTCTGTCCTTTATGGAAAGCATTACAAGGACAGCAGGGTTTTTACAGTGTCTCGCTTTCAGCATTAGACAAAGTATACGATCAGTATGCATTTACTGTTTGTCTGTTCTCCTCACATCCTTTCCTTTCAGTCACTTTCTTTTGAATCTTATAATGCCATCATAATAAACACTGACAGTGTTAGGGGTTGTTAAAATGTAATTCTCTTAAATATCCATCTAAAGCCCTATTCAGACTGAATTAGTTTTACATGCATAGGTCTGATAATGCAACTATTATTAAGTCGGTCATGTTTTCAAAACTTTGAACACACATGGCTGGAAAGATTAGACTGCAGTTTGCAGCATAAACTGACCAGTATAAATAACCTCAGGCAATCTACAGTGTATTCTATGTGAAGTGACATGTTTCAGACAAGATTCCTGGGGGAACAAGGGATTTGTGCTTGCTTTCCACACTCCAGGAAATGCAATTTCCTGTTGTTCCTTGCCAAAATCAAAACTAAATCAATTTATTGAATTCCTAGCAAAGGTAAAGTGCATGTTATGGGCATTGAAGTTACCTCACGACACTGACATACAGCTACTGTATAATAAAGGTAAAATGTTGTATAAAAATGAAGTACGAGGTACTGTATGTGTGTAGAATGTGGAGATCCCTGTGATTTGTACATATACAATATATACAGTGTGTATACAGTGTATAATATATTATTATTTATCTCTTATTCTATTTTATCCTTTACTACATTGGATTTTCATAAAAATTCCTAAACCTGAAAAAAAAAAAAACTAAGAAAGGCTAATTGTTCTCAGTAAAGGAATATTACTAGTATTATTTTCAAAGGGTGATCACTTCTGAGAATCTCAAGGACTTCATCACAAACAGATAAAAGCCCATGTGTCACTTTGAAAAGCTTAAATTCACAATAAGAGTTTCAAGAATTTTTCTGACACCATCCCCAAGGGACAAGTGTATGTGTGTGTGTGTTTTCATCTGTATAAATAAAAAAGGATTTGTCTGTACATTGGTCAGAACTTGCTCTTTCAGTGATATCTTTATTCTTCGTACATTGGAGGACCAGAAACCAGTCTCAGAAAATTCTTTTTTTTCTTCTTTTTTTAGTGCTATACCCTTCACTCAATCAATGTCTGTATAGACAGAGTATGCGGAATACACAGAAATGACAACAATGCACCTAAATCTGCCCAAAATCTCAAAAAAACAAAACAAAAGCGTGGCTTACCTCAAAAAAAAAAAAAAAGGAAGTAGACTATGAAAACTGAACCTTCAAAGATGAATGGACAGATGCAAATATGTATGTTTATTCTTTCTCTGGGACGTTTAAAACCGGTTTATCTCATATGTTCTGAAACCATGGCACTAATATCAAGCAGTAATGTGAAACGCCACTATGTGATAAAACACGGGTTGTTAAAGCAAACATATCCGCAGCAGTCTGTGGGGGGAGGTTGTATAAAATACAGGAACTGAAAGCCCAGTGTTATGCGCTAAAATCTGCTTGAAGTTGAACCTGCACTATACAGTAAGTGAAATCAAAACGAGGAAAAGCAATGTTATGAACAGTTATGTGCCGGATTTAATAATCTACTTTAAAATGAGCTAATAATAAACTGATTGCCTGCACCAGTAGATATTAATAAGGAAATCCAAACTGAATATTTTTACTAGGATTAATATTTTCATGGCTGTAATAACAGTGCTGAAGTGGCATAAGTGATTTTTACCATGTTGGAGTCATTTTAAGACATTTACTCTCTGATTACAGAACAGGGAGTGTATTTGGCTGGCAACGAAAGAAATACAACCGAGCATAAACAACACGTAAGATACTCAACCTTACAAAATTGTATTTCTTTGTATTAATAGGTTATGCAGAGAGCTCTGCCATACAGAAAGACAGACGGACATGTACGTGGGCTTTAACCTGAAATAATAATATCACTGATTACATTAAAGCTGATCAACTGACATATTTTTATCTTTAACCTTTTAACTATTTCTACAAACTCTTTCCCCATCAATGACAGATACTAACGCTAGTTATTATTATATTAGTGCTTAAGTACATATAGCTAATAAATTACTATATGTATGACTATAATGACTATAAAAGTCGACCTCAGCATTATTGTATTCTTGATTCAGATTTCTTTGCTTACAAAGTGTGTGTTAATTTTCTAGACTGTACAGCTTGGATTATTTTAAGGTTGACAGGAAAAAAGGCTGGTTGTCATTATTATTCATTATCATAAATAAATAAAAATTTATCATCAATTGCTATGGTATAGCACAAATAAAACACTATTGCTATTACTGGCAGACTTTTTTCAAGTATCGAGTACACCATTTAAAGACTATCAAACAAACAAAACAAAAAGAACAACTGAAAAGTTCATACTTACCCCTGTAGAGTTTTGCATTAAATTATTAAACATGTACAGTCAGAGAAATCATATAGATCAGGAATCACTCTAAGAAGAAAAAAAAAACTCTCTGGAGTCCAGAGCAAGTAAAGTATTGGTTATATAACAGTGTTTGCAGAGTCAGTGGAGTCAGGAGTAATTCCTCTAAACTTGGGAGGAATTGCATTTCTTTAGCAGTGGGCAGATGGAACTTTATGAATAAGTCATTAGCAAGTTTCTGGTTGCGGCTGCTTGGGTAAGGAACCACATTCGGGCCACAGTTGGGGGGAGAAAGGGATGTAGTGCAGAACTACATTCCCGCAGCGTTTACAGAGCCCAGCCGAGGATCATCTGTATAAGAATGGTTTTGTTGTGGCCTCCAAGTGCATCAGAAAAAAAGTCTTACACCAGCTCCTATTAAAAGGGATGACTCTGTAGCAACTTCACGAGACGTGTGTATACTCTAAACTCTAAACACGTTGACTGAAAATAAGAATGGTTCTCTGTGCGGCTCAGTCTGCAGGAACTGCAAAGGGTCATTTTCATTATATAGAAAATGATTGCATCAAAGTGTCTAAATAGCTCTTTCCGTGAACGGTAGATTATTTCTGAACCACAAAACATCCTGTCAGTGTGTGAGTTCCTAATTCCCTGCAGAGCTGTGTGAAGTAATAGACTGTATGAAGGAAAAACTTTCTAAATCAAATGCTGTAGCAACAGTCAGGCGTTTTCTATCCATAGTAATTCCTGCTCCTCTTCTTTTAATTTATTCAATAAGAGCACATTTATACATCTGTAGTTCCCTCATGACTCACACTGTACTGTACATGTCCATCTTGTCCGCTTGCCTACGTACAGTATATCTGAGCTATGACACCGTAAACAGTTATAAAATTAGGAAGGGGGTAATTATCCAGTAACATATTATTCGGAACCCAACATGTAAGGAATTTCCATACAAATCTAACGTATGTCGGTCTATTACACAATTCACTGCTTGATCCTTTCTTCCAGAACTGCTTGTCCTTTGAGAAGCAGGTCACATGAACATTATAGCTAATGAAAAGATTGCATCTGTAGGTTTCGTGGTATGACATTTAGAGAGAAAGAAATGCTCTCTTCAGAAAACCCAGAATCCATGAAAAGCAATTTGCATGCTATTAAAAGATGATTAAGACAAAGATTACAGTTAAATGAATGGTGTTTGGCTGGCAACAAAAGAAGTACAACCGCATTTCTTCATATTAATAAGTTATGCAGAGAGTTCTGCCGTACAGAAAGACAGACAGACATGTACGTGGGCTTTAACCTGAAATAATAAGATCACTGATTACATTAAAGCTGGTAGAAAACCCAGAGCTAGAAATGCCAGAAATGCTAAAAACCCATTGCCGCAACTTGGCCTTTGTTGGTTCTTGTTGTTCATGACCTGCAAAACTCCTGTTTACACAACTTTCTTGTTATGTCCCACAAGGTTCCAATCCCTGG
>JAQMYJ010000004.1:8549014-8564322 GCA_030014305.1 Clarias laeviceps | reverse complement strand
CATTACATGGAAAACACAAAATGAGGTGGGTGTGTCCATCACCCCAATACAATTGCCTCCCTATCCCAAAAATGTCTGAAGTGAAACAAACACCATACTGTATGTATGACATCCACTAAGTCTCTCACAATATCCCTAACTTATTGTGAGTAGTGTATATAATAATAATATACTATACACTGTATAATAATAATATACTGTATCTGTAATCTGATACCACTTAAACATGCGATGACCCTATTCCAGAGCGATGGGCACAACAGGGTCAGAGAGGAAGCACATAAAGCGATGCACCCATCAGTCATAGTGGCCACTGTACAAGCCTCTAGAGGGGGTGTTATGATCTGGGTTCAACAACGTTATGTGGCAATAAAATGAACTCAGCTGACGACCCAAATGTAGTGAATGATCAGGTTATGTCATCAATTGTTTTTGTCTCTGATGTCACAGGCATATTCTAGAACTAAAACTGTAAAAGAGTGATTATGGGAATCATTTGAAACATGAATTAATCAACACTGAAAGACTTTGGGGTGTTCTAGTGAAGACCACATGGAGTGGTTCGTCTCTCTCATCGTCAAGACAAGATCTCGCCAGTTTTATGGTTGAAACGACACCTTGGGAAATGATCGCCGGAATTAACGCTAAGAGCCGTCCACTAAATTGCGACTTACTATTTTTGGCCAGGTGGGGTAGATTATAGCTGTACCTTTAATTACCATTTTATCCCCCCCCAAAAAAAATAATAATACGATAAAATAAGATCCTACAGGTAGAGTAAAATGAGATTTCTAAATAACCCCATGAGATAAATATTTCTGTTAAACTCTAATGAAACAGTCTGGGTGTTGCGTCACACACTGTAGGCCACCCTGAGGTGGAAAACACACTGGAAAATCTAAAATTCACAGTTACAAACAGAATTTGAGGCTACATTGGTGTCATAGAAATCCTTCTATTTTCTTTCATGCTTTTTTTTTTTTTTTTGGCCAAAAAATTTAATTACAGCATACAGATTTAAAGTATATGTAAGAAAAATATACTTTAAATCTGTATGCTGACCAAAGTTGGAAATAGAAAATATGCACTGCAATGGATTGGCACCCCTTCCAGGGTGTACCACACCAAGTCTCCTGGGATAAGCTCCAGGCCCCCTGTGATAGATGATGAGTGAGGAAATGTGCACAGAGCCAGTGTACAGTACAGTCTTATAATAACAAACAGCTATACTGAATAATTACATCTGACATTGCAAATATTTTGGCATGTGTAAAAAAGTAAAAATAAAAGCTTAAATTAGTCCTGTTTGGGCAGGATGTTTTTTTTTTTTTTCTTATTTCTTTTTTTAGTGACATGTTTTTGCAGTGGCGCTGACCTCCGGCTATCCTCAGAGCTCAGAGACACGAGGCAGGCCGTCATACGTACAGTACACATTTCACAAACCTACAGGACAGTGGCCTTCTCCACAGGCGCAGCTATATCACCAGCCTGTATTTCAGTTAAAAGCCTATTTAAAAAAAAATAAAACCAGCAGTGGTTGTGCAGAAGCTGGTAGGAGAAAAAAGAAATAAGATGGAAGAAATAATGGCTCCCTGTCTCAAGTCCCATCAAAATCATCTAACCAAACTGATACTAAGTGAATTGTTATTTAGCAACTAAAGCAAACCAATTTTTTTTCATAAATCTAGATCTAACGTCATTGTAAAATGTGATTTATTAAACGAGAATGATTAAATTACGAAAAAACAGAAAAGACTCTTCATGGCTCCACTTAATGTGCTCCTGCTTTCAGCTGCAGGAAACCTCGCAATTAGTTCAGTCACCAGGGCTGCATGATGATCTTATATCTACTGGGGAAATTGCTACTGTAAGAATTTCCCTGTGCTTTCGTGCCACATGTTTAATGGCTTTCCAGAATAAAAGCTTTGGTTAATTAGAAATCCATTTTAATGTCCTGTGAGGGGATGTTAATATCCAGCCAAGCCATCATTGATTACTTGCTGTGGCACAATTGGCGAGCTGGGCAGCTTTATACGTTTGAGGGATATATCAATGCAGCCAGGTCAATTAGGCTGTGTACAGCGAGCAAAGTGAAAGGCTTAGAACAGATTTGCTGTTCTTGTTCACGTGTTAGGAGATATGGATTTAGAAATGCAACTAATAAATTTATTTCTGAAACAATATGGGCCTGATTGGGAGATAGACGCGAGCAGAATATACAGTCTCCTCCAAAAAGCACTGGCATGGCAAGACCAATTCTATATATGTTTTATTCTATTATTTTTTGTAAATATAACTTTGCCATTTTCTTTGGGTGTGGGTTTGACCTCTGTTTTGGCTAGGGTGATATGTTCGATACATGCGTCTCCATTTGTTTTTTCTTTTGTAGGGAATTTAGTTTCTTAAACCTGTGTTCTGCTTGTTGTTTTGGCCTGGACCCACCCTGAAGTCAGGTGTTTTGTTTTTTGTTTTTTTTTAGAATTGTACAGGATTCACTTGTGTATACATTTTGTTTACTCAATATCACATTTTTGGGGCTTGAATCTTCTGTCTGCGTCTCATTCCTATTACACCTACAGCACCAAACACATTCTCCACCATCTCACGCATAACCCCGATGCTTTACTCAAGCTATGTGTCTCAGCCTTAGACTGTAATAATGCGCGAGTCAACCCATCGAGTCGCGCGACCTTTGAAGAAAATATTGCGGGTTGCCGGTGGGCAGCAACATGACTGACGGCGTATTCGGCCTTAATTATTGATAAATGTACAGAAATAAAAATCACTTTCCACTTTCTTTTCCCTCTTTCTGTCACTCTCTCTGCAATCACACACACACACACACATACCACATACACTGGCAGATTATTATTATTATTATTAGAGGATCACTCTTTCCCCTAAATGGTATCCATAGGTCTGGTTTACACTGTGCTTACACCATCAGCTTGTTTTGTCATAAAGAAGGAGCTGGTGTAGGTGTTTACAATGTTATATATAGACCATATATAAGAATGAAAGTTTAAAAGCAGCAAGGCAAATGCTATAAGAAAATTAGCCAGAAAAGTAAAGTATGGAAGAGGTTCGGTAATGTTTGCCTGTCAGACATCACAGTTACAGAATTTTATTTTTTATTTTTTTGCATGTCAGCAGGCGGGTGAAGGTGGGTGCATATTAAAGTATCACTACTTGTCTAGGTCGTAGCAATATACAAACGCATGCCTTAAACCAAGAGCATTTCAATCTACATATTCATTCACCTAAAAAAGGCTCGTAAGTTGTTTAACATATCTAAACTATCATCTCATATTCAAGTCCTTCGTTTACAGCAAAAAAGTTTTTTGCAATGCAATATGCATTGGTGTGTTCAGATAAATAAACTTTGAAACATCTTGCTAAGTCTTGCCATCTATACAAGAATTTGTTTATTCAAGGTCACCCCAAAATCTCAGCTAATCAGTCCGGCACAGTGTGTGTGATGAAGGATGACCTCCTACTGCTCCTCTAAGCAAAGCATTCACTAGGTGGTGTTTTAAGGACAGATTCAAAGTCTGAAATTTACTCACGCTTTTAACATAGGAAGATAATCAGGACTGAGATGTTAGGAAGATCAAAACAAGCAAAGGTGTTTGATCTTCATATGCAGGCAGGCGGATATAACATTATATCAGCAACACTGTTGCAGTATTTATAACTAATTTGTGTCCACAGACATGAAGTTTTTATAGGTTCCTATATTTATTGCAGCATCCATTTATTGCAGACTATACCAAATCGCACATTCATTTCATGCCAGTACACACACTACCTGGTTTGTCCTATAATATGACAACAGCTAATTTTTATGTGTGAAGGCTAGCTCTAAGATCCAGGAAGCCACCATCTCTTCTTATGCTACATCAAAGAGCAGCTGAATACATGACCAAACACTTACGTTGATTAGAATTCTTTTACTACATTTTTTTACTCCTTTATTTTTTTCTGATTAACCCCATCCAACAGGTTGGTACTTCATGGTATTATGAGGTCTAGACCTAGGAAAGTAGTACAAGGATATGTTTTTGATAGAGACTAAAAAGTACTTGTATAAGCTCCTCTCAATAGGACCATCTGCTGAAAAGCTCTAAATCTAAATGACTTGCCTCAAAGATGCTCACAACTGGATGATGTCATGGCCATTCTTGCTTTCATGAACCCAATAATAATAATTTTTTATTGTGCAAGAGGGGATGTTCTATAAACTTGATGGATATTTTTTTTAGAATGTGCTTTAATAGATATCTCTCACAGATGCTGTTTAATTTGTGCAGACAATGATTGCTGTGCACCATTCTCTGCACTTGTGTCATTAATTGAAAACTTTTAAAGCCAAGAACATGAAAACAGAAAATTGATTGATCCAAGTAATCTGTCTCTAACACAGCATCATTTTAGTCCTAACGCATCCATGTGTCTGGTCTCTAGCAGGGCTCGAATCATCCCACCATTCATCAAGAGTCAAGGAACACACTGAATCAGGAAGAGTTAAGTCACTGGCTGTCTAAAGAATAAAGACTGAAGCCCCACCACCCGTTCCACCAAGTCCATAAATGAGCACTCAAAGAGATGAATAGTATTCCAAGACCCTGACCTATTTGTGCTAGCATGAGGATATATTCACATGTTTCAGACACCTAGAGTAAAATACACCCAAAACAATATGATAAAATTTCAGGAGGATGTAATTTCACTAATCAATGGGATTAACTTTTTCTGAAAACAACATATATGATCATACAATTATTTTATTTTCATACAAATAAAATTTGCTTGTAAAAAATTGATAGATTTAAACAATTAAAAAAAATTAAGAATTTTGTAAAAGCCAACTGTCGCATCATACAGTACAATTTGACCAACAATGAATCTGGAATATCACGGCGATCTTTTCCAGGAGTCTGAAAGAAAATAACAAAAGCAAGTCAAAACGCACAACTTAGCTACGGTGGGTAATCAAGGTACTTTGACATAATCACGGGAGATAATGGACCAAATTTGCACAAGAAACTGACACATGTGACAGTGATCACTGACAAAAGACCAAACGATAACAACATCAAGTAAGTTTAACTGTGGCCAAGCAGCTACCAATTTTCACAAACAAGACGGAAGATTGTGAATGGTTTTGCCCCAGAGCTGTCGTCAGTCTCCCACCTCCAATCCATCTGCGTTCCCCCCCATTAGATCCCAGACAGGCTTAGAGACGAGGGATCGTTATGGGAGATAAAAATCTGCTTTGATGGATGGAGTCACTCGTGGAGCGGAGATAAAAGTCATCAGAGCTTGGTGGGAAAAAAAATGAAGGCAGGTGTCGGTGAGCCCCACAGCCCCGGAGACATCCAGCAAGCTTTATGGGCAGTTTTTGCAGTGTATACAGTTTAAACGGGAAACTTGCTAATGTACATCCATACTTAAAATCGTTTCCATGTTTTATTTGCAATCACATTATAACTGCATTTTTGCAGCTTTTATCATTTCATGCTTTTTATTATTTGTGATGTTTCTGTTTTTTTGTGCACCCTGAAAGGTGTCCTTATTTGTCTATCTTCAATAACTGCTTTATTTTCAGTCATGGACCTGTACCCCATACCAAGTACACGGAGCATTAGATGGGATTCCAGTTCCTTGCAGGGCACCATGCGGATTCACATTCACACATTTATTCACATGTATGGGCAATTTAGTGTAGCTAGTTCACCTACTGACATGATTTTGCAAGATGTAAGAAAAGTTGAAAACCTGCAGAGAAGCCACATGGACAGGCGCGAGAACATTCACAGAGATACTGTGATCAGGATCGAACCAGGAGACCTGGAACTGTGAGGTGGCTCAGTAAGGGCAGTGTTGTCTCAAAGTTTAGGTTAAGGCCTTGGGATACCAACTGATCCGAAGGTCAGGGTCTCAATTCTCCGCACTGCCACGCTGCCACTGTTGGGCCTTTGAGCAAGGCCCTTAACCCTCTCTGCTCCAGGTGTGATCTATCATGACTGACCCTGTACTCTGACTCCAAGCAGGGATATTTAAGGTAAAGAATTTCCCTGTGCTGTAAAGTATACAGTAGATGACGGTTAAAGGTTTCTTCTGCTTATATTCACCCAAAACTTTAACATTTCACATTACAGTGGTCATCCAGCATTTAACAGATTGTTAAGAAATGAAGGACAAAATAAATTCATGAAGAAATTACCAATTGAAACCATTTAAGTAACTACATCAATTTTTAGACAAAAACTATTGTAATTAACAATCGTACATAAATGATGTACCATCTTTCCATTAATTTCTATTGAAAGACTGAAACAAAATGCTCTAATCTTTTTTAGACGATATCCAAGAATGATATTAATGTTTTAATTAACGAAAGATTGGAACAGACAAATGCAAATAAATCACACTATGGTCTATTAGACTATCCTCTTCATTGGTTTATTAAGAAGTCAAACGGTTTTCCATGACAGGATCGTTTATGCGAAACTGCAGGGTTCCGCCACAGGCGGTTAGCCATGCTCAGCATCTCTCTCCTTTTCTCTCTCTCTCTCTCTCTCTCTCTCTCTCACACCCTCTGTCTGCACCTTCATTTCAGTTAAAAAACACATTAATGTTTACCCCGTACGTTTAAATACATTTGCTGGCTCTCGAGCAGCCCAGCGGAAAAAGGGTTCATTCACCACTATCACCGCAAATTCAAGATCGCAAATTCAACCAAGTGAAGCCATCTGCAGCCGAGAATCTAGAGATCAGATTGGCCGTGCTCGCTCAGGGAGCAGGGGTGGCATACCCAGACTCTCACATCGATCATAGTGGCACTAGCCAATCACGGAAGTGTCACGCAAATGGAAGGGGCGGATAGCGCTTTCCTCCCAGCGTGTTATGTCGCACACAAGTTGCAATGTGTAGCAGTTTGAAAAGATGCAGTCATCTGGTGTCTCGGGGGAAGCATGTGATAGTCTTCGCCCTCCCTGTTGGTAGTTGTCACACTGATGGGAGAATGTCCTAACAGAGAGACGGGTGGGAATTGACAGGTAGGGATTGACTGCGATTAAATTAGGAAGAAAAAATATATAAAAAGTATGACTGCTTCTAAAACAATATCTCGTTTAATGAGTTGCAATTAGAAAGAAAATAAAAATTTAATAACACAGTTTATATTCAAGCCAAATTGTTTTCAAATGTGAAATCAATTTTAAAAAAAATTATTTTTAAAGAAAGCTTAAAAACGTCACAAAACTAGAGGTGTGCACTGGGGCTGGGAATCTGTGGTATATAACAAAGTGACTACAAGTTTTGTTTCTCGCATTTTGTTTCTTGGATTTTCTTATTCAGATTTGAGTAAACAGGCAAAATTTTAAGTTGTGACACAAACAAAAGGCCAAATTGATGACCATGAACCTGCAATTATTACTACTTGGTTATTGTTTTGGGAAACTATATTTGTTATAAAATATCTTAACCAGGTAAAAAATAATAATTGTGTGAGCAACATTAAAAGATTATGAACTCTTAGGATAGTTGAGACTAAGGAACTGCTAATTCCAGAATTCAAGGACAATTATTATTATTATTATTATTATTATTATCATTATTATAATTAGAAGAAGAATTAAGAAGAAGAAGAAGAATGCTTGGATTTATGCCACAGCCACTTCAGGTTCAATCCTAGTATAGATACACACAGGTGTTTCATCACCTTTACAGCATCCATGATTTTGAGTTTGCAGAGATGAAAGGTAAAGGGCTATTTGGTTGGTGTATATTACAGTATAGTCTTCCGATGTATGAGACACTGAAATATCGGGAGATATTATCATGATGTACTAATTATGACACATTCCTCCATAACTCGTGATCGTGACAGGGCATTGATAAAAGATTAGAAGAATAAATATAACATTTTATCAATTTCTGGCTTTGTGTGTGCACTCCATGCATTATCATTTGAATGACCTCAACAAATGTGCTGCCTGCTGCAGGGCCACTCAATAAAATCAATCAACCTTAATCCCTTTCCTTTAATGGTAACTCTCCTTCTTTTCGAGCACTTTCATTAATTTTAGCACCCTTTCCATTTCAGAGTCTTTGAATTCTTTTTTTTTTCAATCCTGACCTGCTCATGGATATTACCTGGTGCAGCATTATGGCGCATTGAGGAAAGATTGATTAGAGGCCTTTTCAATACCTTAAACCTTTTTTTTTTTTTTTTTTTTTTTTAAAATTATGTGCTGGTTTTAACTGATTTTGAGCCCAGAAGTACTAGCTTGAGTTATGTTTAATGTTCCTCTAGTCACTTCATTTTGTTTGTCTCACGTTTACAGTAACCATGGAAAATCCATAAAAATGTCTGATGGTAATTATGTATGTCTATCCATTTTTACCTTTCTTAATGAATTACCTGTATGCGGGTATCATCATATACCTGTATCATCTCCTTTCCTTGTTTTCACTTCCATCTACAGTACCTTTACATTGGTATGTATCCCAGCATCCCACTCTCCTGGAAGTTTTGGGAGCTTCCCGCATATTCATAGCAGTTCTCTGATGGCCACAAATTATATACAATATCCTGGAAATCGATTTCTTTGAGAGCAAGCATGTGAGAGAGAGCACATGCATACTGATCGTCTCTCAGTTCAGTTAGAGAAGGAAAAACACAAAACGCATTTCACCGGAGTACAGTAAAGTGTACATCTTCCTGTAATAGCAGAGGATATATAAATAATGGTCATATTTCTAGCTATACTGTTTGCAACGGAGAGTTTCCTGTTGTCCATGGTGGGTTTAAAGGATAAAAAAAAGACATGTTGAGGTGAGTTTTACAGTGTCATTTGTTCATTAGCATTTGATAGCTAACTTTACTTGGCAAGCTGCTACTCTGTATTAAGCCCTGTGTGATGAGGTCAAACTTCCTCTCCTATAAAAATTAGCCCATGGGGTGAATGATGCACTTAATAATATATTGTATTATATTGTATTATATCATATATCATATCATATCATATCAAATCATATATCATATACTCTCCCTGTTTTGTGCATGTATCTGAAGTGGTTTACAAATTATGAGGGGCGTTTAAGTCAAACCGCGACTTGGGAATGAAGGCAGAATATCCTACTGACATTCACATAAGTCTTCAAACGCACTAGGGATCCAAGCTCTAGTAGATACATGCATTAGTGTAGCAGGGGATGATGTAGAGAAATAAATTTAGTTTACTCTAATGACTGTGTTCTGTCATTCTGCACAATCAAAAGTCCCAGTATGACTTGAACGCCCCCACAGAATCAACAGAGTACTGTACAAGGCAACATAATAAGGATAACATGAGGCCATGTCTTATACTTCTGTTTCTTTAACGATTCACAAACTATTTGCGAGGTCCAATGCTGCTCAGGTATTTTACAGTTTTTTACTTTGTTTTCAAGAGGTGAGGTGTACTTCAGATCTTTCCAAGCACAATCTGCCATTCCAGGCATGTAAACACTCAGGTAACTATTCAGGATAATGTTATTTAAATTCTTCTAATGGGAGAGTGTGTACCGGTGTCCAGGATGATCTCTTTGAAATGAGTTTTTTTTGGTCTGCTTTGAGCTACAGCGGCTACAGTACTGTATGTGCTAGAGATCTAACTTGATATCTCCACTTATCAGCTAGTGTCAATGTTCAGCACGGGCCCATATTTACAGGGAAGTGTCCTCAATTCACCACTTAAACTGAGATGATGAATGATGATGCTCCTTTTTCTAATCTCAAACCACAAATCCAATTTCATTTGAATTTTCATATTCTTTTAGGTCCGGAAATGAGCGCTTTCACATTCCTGCACTAAGAATGTCATTGTCTTTATATGTACACACTTTCAATATTTATGACCTCGTTCTGTTCTTTATTGACATTCAACACACACACACACTGTATAAATAGATCTTAACTGTATACCTGAACACACTCACTGCTTTTATAAAAAATAGACTGATGTCCATGTGACATTAAAAGGGGTGCTGGTTAATCACACATTGCTTATTTGCCAATTCCATGCTAAACCCTTTGACTTTAACAACCTGGTCTTGGAAAGAAAAGAGACACTGTTGCCTGGGAAGGGTTTAGCCCAAGGTTCCCAACCTGGGTCAAGATTAAAGAGGGTGCTCGAGACTTGGTCTGCTCTGAGGCTGTGAGGTTGTTGGAATTAAATTTGCACATGTTAAATAAGATCATAATTATGGTATAACTTACAATGTAATGAAAAGTCTAAATAGAAAATCTATTTTAAAAGATTTTTTGGTACTTCACTTGGAGATGGTTAAGATGCTTAGCAGACGACACCTCTGTGACCACTCAACCAATGGAGCCTCACTCACTCACTCATTGTCTGTACCGCTTTATCCTGTATACAACATCGCAGGGGGCCTGGCCCCTATTCCAGAAGACTTAGGATATGAGGCAGGGTACAACCTGTATGGGTGCCAATCTATTGCAGGGCACACACATACATACCACTCATACTGTAAGCTCATTCACACACTATGGGCAATTTAGGAATCCCAATTAGCCTAATCTGCATGTCTTTGGACTGTACCCAAAAGAAACCCACCAAGCACGGGGAGAACATGCACACAGACCCAAGGCGGGACTTGAATCCCGGACCTTGGAGGTGCAAAGCGACAGTGCTAACTACTAAGCCACCAAGTTATGAAAGAAGTTATGCTTTTGGTATGTGTGCATCAGGTTGTCAGGGCTGGGCTGGGGTAGAATGAGGTATTACGAGGCAGGGATTGGCTTTTCTTAGATACAAGCAGGTGGCAACAAGGGAAAATAGTTGGGAAAAAATTGTTAACCCATGTTTGGGACGTTTTTCTTAGATACATTGTTGAGAAGTGATGAGCAAACTTATTCAACGTTTAATTTTTAAGAGCATGTTGATAAGAGCTATATGGCACCAGTAACAGCTTTGTGTACATTAGGGCTGGACACCAAATATAAGCCTCAAGTATTCCTTTGTGTGTTCACCTGAGATAAAATAAACCTTCAGGCAATAGCAGGGAAACTGCACAAACTTCAGATAACCTCTCCAGCGAGCTGCTCGCCAGTGCGCCAATGTCACCATTCTAGCATTTTCTCTCTATCCTTATCAGCTCTTGGGACTGTGAAGTATTCCGTAGTTTTGTTCGGAGGTTCTATGTGTTTTACAACACAAGACTGTTGGTATGATACAGACTTTAAAGATTTCTGCTTATCTCCTGAAGATAAAATGGAATGAAATTAGATACCATGCTGCTTTTTTCTGAAGTGAATAGAGGAAACCAGTTCAAACCACTTTCGAACTCATTATCTGGCACAACATCTTGATCCTGCTTCCCTCACTTCAATTTTTCCAAAGCAATGACTTTCTGTGTGTTTCGAATCAAGTTAGCTAATTACATTTTAGAGTGCAGCTGGGCTTCCTAATCAACTTCCTAATGGAAACTGAGTTGAGCGTGAGTGACTCTATCCCATCTGTTGAACGCGGCTCACTATATGATAAACCGCCCCAAAGGTGGCAACAATTATGGGTTTAGTCATTCATATCATCATCGACAATTTTGAACCCTTACTGTAACACGGGAGACACTTCACAAATACTCGTTTCTCCTCAGAAAAAGCAGCGTCAGACAAAACATAAATAAAAATCGGGGTTAAAAAACAAATACACTGAAGGGGAAAGGACCTACGACATGAAAGATGCACATCAGAGAAGAGCCAGTGGAAAGCAGTGGAAAGGACTTTTGTGGTCTCATTGGTGCTAATTATTAAGTAGCAATCACAGCCAAATATTATTAAGTTTTTCTTTATTGCTGCTTAGTGCACATTTCACTTTGAAAGACATATTGTGGTGGACAGGTTGTGTTGCTGCTGAGATGGAATGATTTGTGCATACGCATTTTCTGAACTTTCTCCCTATTTACCTAGATAACAATAAAAGTTGAAAGTGCATCCTGATCAGAGCAGGCAAGAAAGAAAAAAACAACAACACAAAAATCATGGTAGGTGAGAAGGCTTTATGTTTGAGGCACAGATGATATAATCCGCGGCTACACTAATGCACTTACCCAGTGTTTCCATCACAGTTAAAAAGTTTTCTCAGAACTATGATCGGATTGCCTGCTCCACATCATCATCACTGCTGAAATGCTGGCCTCCCAGGAACTCCTTGAACGGCCTTTTTCTTTACTGAAAAAAATTTATCTGCCCTTGTTTGATCACCAAATACGTGGTGTATAAAATATGCAGCAATATGCATGATCATACTGTCCACTGTACCACTTGCACATTACAAGAACTCGTCATAGTTATTCGTCATATCCACTGTACAGTCCTGACCTCACTCCAAGCCATTTCCACATGTTTGGGCTGTTAAAGGAGTTCCTGGGAGGCCAGTGTTTTGGTCCAATCATGGCTCTGGCATCCTGAGAGAACTTTCTACCTTGGTGGTATACAAGAAACGCTGAGATAAGTGCATTAGTGTAGCAGAGGATTACATCATCTATTCATCAAGCATCAATGTGTTTTTTTTTTCTTGCCTGCTTTGATTAGAACCCACTTTCAATTTTTATCGTTACCCAACCACATAGGTAAAAAGTTGATATATATATGTACATATATATATATATATATATACACACACACACACACACACACACACACACAGGACAATGAAACTGAAACACTGAGCAATTTACTGTTGGGGGTTTCATGGCTAAATTTGACCAGCCTGGTGGCCAATCTTCATTGATTGCACATTTCACCAGTAAGAGTGTGATGCACTATCAGAGTTCAAAAGAGGACAAATTGTTGGTGCGCGTCTCGCCGGCGCATCTGTTACCAAGACAGCCAGTCTTTGTAATGTATCAAAAGCCACGGTATCCAGGGTAATGTCAGCATACCACCAAGAAGGACGAACCACATCCAAAAGGAGTAACTATGGACGTAAGAGGAAGCTGTCTGAAAGGGATGTCCGGGTGCTAACCCGGACTGTATCTAAAAAACATAAAACCACTGCTGCCCAGCTCACTGCAGAATTAAATGTGCACCTCAACTCTCCTGTTTCCACCAAAACTGTTCATCGGGAGCTCCACAGGGTCAATGCACATGCCCAAGATGCTATAGCCAAACCTTTGGTCACTCGTGCCAATGCCAAACGTCGGTTTCATAGGTGCCAGCAGCGAAAATCTTGGGCTGTGGACAATGTGAGACATGTATTGTTCTCTGATGAGTACACCTTCACTGTCTCTCACATCCCGTGTGGAGAACCCCCAAAGAAGTGTACCACCCAGACTGTTGCATGCCCAGAGTGAAGCATGGGGGTGGATCGTGATGATTTGGACTGCAATATCATGGCATTCCCTAGGCCCAATAGTTATGCTACTGTAGATGGGGCCGTCACTGCCAAAGACTACCGAACCATTCTGGAGGACCATGTGCACCCAATAGTTCAAACATTGTATCCTGAAGGCGGTGCCGTGTATCAGGATGATAATGCACCAATACACACAACAGGACTGGTGACAGAGTGGTTTGGTGAACATGAAAATGAAGTTGAACATCTCCCATGGCCTGCACAGTCACCAAATCTAAATATTATTGAGCCACTTTATGGTGTTTTGGCGGAGCGAGTCAGGAAACGTTTTCACCAGCATCACGTAGTGACCTGGCCACTATTCTGCAAGAAGAATGGCTCGAAATCCGCAAAAAGAGGCCCTACACCATACTAATGAATTATTGTGGTCTAAAACCAGGCGTTTCAGTTTCATTCCCTGTATATATACACAGTCCACCAAAATATGGCAATTAAAGTTATAACAAGTGCAAAATGTGGAAGGATTTCTGTTCTGTATTATTAGATAAATAACTAGGCATTAAAACATCCAGGTATATTTATGCTGTTTACACAGACATCAGTTATAATAATCATAATTTGTGGTTACTTTTCTCTTACAAAATAAAGAATAAACGACTTACACACTAGATCACTATACTGTATATACTAGGGACAGGACACATGAACAATTTTGACATTTGCTACTAAATACAGTTTCCAACATTGAAATATAAATCTCAGTTGTATGTATCTCAACAACAAATAACGTTAAATTCTTTCATTTAATTCTGGTTACCCAAAAAATAAGAAAAGTGCATTCAAAAACATTTTTGAAGCCCGGGAGCACCACTGATGTTTTTTGACAGCCAGGATCTGATTATAAAATGAAATGATTAGCCTCATGTCCATTCCGCTATGGCACATAGCTATTTAACAACTTGGTCAAAGCTTAACATTCATTATGTGAGAATCTCACACATAGCTAGCGAGGTTTCAGACATCTCCACACAGACTGACTGTTTTTCCCACTGCAATTATTAATCTGGCAGGAAGGTATACAGAGGGGGGAAAAAATCTGTGTTGTTTTGGTGAAACATATTTATGATTTCTTAAAGTAAATGCGTACAGTGTTGATGGTGGAGGTGGGGATTAGTTTAGTTCTGTTCAGCTCAGTATTCTAGAGTTCAGCAGGGTGTTGAGGAGCTTGATTGCCTCAGGAAAGAAACTGTATTTATAAATGCAAAAAAAAAAAAAAAGAAAAAAGTACTTTCTCCTTCAATGCTTCACACAAATCACTCAACAGCAGTAGGTTGGGTCGTGGACAGGGTTTTCACACAAAACTCTGTATCCAGCATGCCTTTTATTGTGCCTTAGAATACAGTGATTCAGCACATGCTCATTACCACTCGGTCCTGCTGGCAACGAGTTCAATCAAGAGAGGATGCTCTATAGATTAGCATAGACAGGAGAAGAACAAATCTTTGTCTACACCTATAATTATCTCTCTCTTCTCACTCATCGTCTATACTCCTATATGCTGTATACGGTGTGGCGGGGGCCTGGAGCCTATCCCAGGAGACTTAGGGTACACCCTGGACATCGCAGCACCAATAATTAAACATTTCAAATATCCAAAAGAATGTTTTCTATAAAACCTTAAGCTACAAGAACTTTGGCATTTCTTCAATAATATTCACATAAGGATACTTTTGAATCATATTGAAATTCTTTAATGAAATATTATAATAAACCAAAATGCATTACTTTTGCGTAACTTAACTTTTTTTTTTGGCTTTTTTCCAGATTTTCTCCCTAATTTAGTCGTGTCCAATTCCTCCCCGTGACTAGGGGGCTCCCACATTAAGGCTAATACTACCACTCAGCCGGGAGGGCCGAAGACTATCACGTGTTTCCTCCGAA
>JAQMYJ010000004.1:8527598-8548914 GCA_030014305.1 Clarias laeviceps | reverse complement strand
CTACCACTCAGCCGGGAGGGCCGAAGACTATCACGTGTTTCCTCCGAACCACGTGATGCCAGCCGACCGCATCTTTTTGAATTGCTCACTCACACACCATTGGGGGCGGCGTAACACACTTGGAGGACAGCGCTATCCGCTCCTCCGCGCGAGCTCACAGACGCCCCTGATTGGCTGTACTAAGTACCTCTCCACTAAGTACCTCTCCTCCCGCCCCAATGAGAGAGCTCAGCCAATCAGCTCTTTCTAGACCTAGAGAGGTTACAGCATTAGTGGGGAATCGAACTTGTGATCTCCGGATGATAGGGCGAGCACTTTACCACTGCACCACTCGGAGGTCCCAAATGCAACTTTTCTAAACATTAAGGCTACTTTTACAATTTAAACCACATTGTTCAATTCCATTTATTTGGTCGGATCAGATTTGCATGTTATGACGGTTCACGTTCGTAATGAAGTGTCTGATCTATGGATGCCTCTGTTCTCTGCAACGGTACACAACGCGTACATCGATATGTCATTGCTTGTGACATCTGGGTTAAAATGTATCATATTTGTGTCACTCATTCATTTCAAACGATAGATTAGATTGTAGGAAAAAGCTGCTGCTTGGAATTTTGCTCTGGATGATGGCAAGCAGTTACTCAGCTGGATTTTTTACAGCATTTGGCAGATGACTTACATTTTTATCCAGGGCGACTTACATTTTTAGCTCATTATACATCTAAGCAGTTGATGGTTAAGGGCGTTCATGGGCCCAATAGCAACTTGGTGGTGGGGTTCAAACCTGGGACCTTCCAGACTGTAGGCCAATCCCTTAACCACTACTCCTGTATTTGTTGAGGTCCAGAAGAAGGAAGGAAGCCAGATGCCTCACTTAATCTGTTTTAGCAGCTATTGCCAGCACTGCTATGAAATACCCATGTTGCCGATGCTGACCAATGATGTCAGTGTCATTCATACACAGAGGCAAAAAGCGTGCGGTTGCATGAATTCCAATTTTACCCTTCTCCTTCAAGTCGCATAGCCGCGTAAATATCCGGATTTACAGTATATCCGATCTAGAACATCGCACTAAAGTGACTTAAATCCAACTAATAAAAACCCCATCAGATTTGTGTCATATTAATCAGACCTGAGTCACACCCGGCTGGTAATTTGAATGTAGCATTAAATGTGTGATTCAGATTGAAGAGTCACATCAGATTCCGTGTCTCTTTCTCCATTATTCAGTATGTGGCACTTTTTGATGTCACACATTTTTCTTTAGTATATAATTAGATGTTGCGCTTAAGTAATAAAACATAAATCACTAAAAAATCTCTGTGTTAGATGCACCCTAACTCGTCACCTGCACTATTTACTACATGTAAGCTTTTGTTGTTGCTATGACAACCAATATTTACAGCAATTGCAACCACATTGTCAATTTTTTTGTCACTTTTGTAATGCTTCTACATCTTAAGAACATTGCAGTATGTGAAATGGCTGTGTCAAAGTTCCACCTTTTGGATGACATCCAAACCAAATCATTTATAGTCAGGCTCTGATTTACCAAAGTCTTGCTTTTTGGCTGACGTCATAACAGGGTTTACAGTAGAAGTCTATCATCTTAACAATCCCACCCTAATGAAAGCGAAATTTGGAATGTTTGTTATGAAATCTAAAATGAAGAGCAGGTCCTAAATATTTTTAATAATAATTTTTAATATTATTTTTAATTTATAATAATAATAATAATAATAAAGAAATAACTAAACTTAAAATAAAAGCCTTCCTTGATATCCTGAATGTATTTATATATAAGATTTACTGGGGACGCAGTGGGCTAAGGTGGGGAACACAAAGACAGCAAGCACTAAAGCACCCATGAATAAGTTTAGTAATTTCAAAAAAATCCCTAGTCTCCTTGCAATATAACTGAATAAAAAATACAAAAACTCCCTCGTCTGCTCTAGACGAGGTCATCCGTTTTGTCAGTTTTCTCTTTATTTATCTTTTCAATATTCTTATCTTATTTTCGTGGACTTTGTCTTTTCTTTTTCTTGGACTTTGTCTTTCCTTGATCTGAATCTTGATCTTTGTCTTTGCCCTATGAGATCGAGCAACTCGATTTCTTATACGTGGTCCTACCTAATGTTTGCACATCACATGCCGGTTTCTAGAGGCTTAAGCAGACATGCGGCCAGGTCCCATGCGTTTCACCAGACTACCGTCATGGTGGGGTTGCCTAGCGGATCCACGTTCTAGCTGCCTGCCACCTAATGCGTTGCCCCTTTAAGACGACCACTCCTGACAGGTGTGTGTGTGTGTGTGTGTGTGTGGAGCAAACACATGTGTGTGGGAAAGTAGAGAGATGTCCTTCTCGTTTTTCTCTTTATGTCATTTTGTTTTGTATTTGTGGCGCTGCCGGAGGGAGTAAGTGTTCCCTTGCATGTGCCTTCTCTGTATGTATGTGACAAGAACATAAAAACTTCATTTGAAAGCTGTCCAGAGTTTTTTTTTCCTTTTCCAAAGTTCACCTTGACTGGGCTCTCTCTGGCAAACGTCACACCGAGTAATATAGAATAGGAGGCAAAACACAAGGGCTGATAATGAGCATAATGTTAGATGTTTAATTATCTGCATCACAGTTGTTAACAATAGTTAATTACAGTATTTGTCGGTTGACAGTATGGGACAAAATAGGTCAGTACAGTCTGCGGTACTGGAAAGAGGGGAGAGCAGCTACCTGGCAAAAACCCACATCTGATAACAGTAAGTCATCTTAAATAACACTTTGTCTCATTAGTAATTGCTTCTAAGTCACTCTGAACTGCCTCTAGACTGTTTACAGTTAACGCAAGCTTCAAAGCTTCTGAAACAAGGATGAATCCCAAATCGCTCTCTAACTGCTGATCAAAGGGACTACTGATACCACTAATTTTTTTTTAGTGTAATTAGTGGAAATGTAAAGTAAGTTTTGTAAGTTTCTCAGGGCTGTCTGCCACCTCCATGGTTTATTCTCCTAATCTTTTGGCTACATAATACTGGTAAGAACGGTTGGTCGCTAACTGTCAGCTAGATGCTAGTTTTGTCAGTCACGGAAGGATATGTAATAAATGGCTACATTAAAAATTGTCTGTTGACAATCAAGAAAAAATCAATGTTGAACTGGTGTATAAAAGCAATATCAGGTTGCACTGTTGTACTGAATACTGCCGCCTCATGCCTACCACTTTATCACAGCTGTGCTAATATTCAGCACAACAGCGCGACCTTGGGTGCTTTATTAAGTCTAGTAAAACCTTATGTAAACAACACTAAAGAAAAATACTTCCTTCAATGCTCCAGTGAAACTGACAATTGTTCCATCTTCAAAGCCACACAATCCCATGCTTGCTTTCCTTTAATAAGCTGATTAACTTGATTCTCCCCCACACATGCCTGCATATTTATGCAAACTCAAACTCACCTCCCTCTGTCTGATGAGACACCCATGACAGTAATTTGCTCCCAACACTAAGATGCTCTGATTACATGTAGCTAAATATTTTCCCCCAGAACTATGCAAACACAGCAATACTGGAACAACTTCTATGAATCCTCTAGTGCATGTTTATGGACACATTTGTTTCTCTTGGCAACAAACCATAGAAGTGTCTGTCATTTTCTTAATAGCAACCACATCCTGCAAACTGCTCCAGTTCATAGATACGAAAAGGTCTGTGCAGAATAAAAGGACATCGAGATGAAAAGTCTTCATACTGAGCTGATTTCTTCCTGCCCGTGTACTCAGCGGGTGAGATGGAGGTGAGGGACAAGAACCGAGGCCAATCCTACAGCAGGAAAATGTCACACTCGGTGTGAATCTCTTTTCAGCTACGGCCATCATTAGAGTATTAAACTATTGACACTGAACACGACAATGGCATGGTGAAGGGCAAACTTCTAGCTGTGCTGGAGAAAAATCCTAGACCTAGAATGATTCATCTAGTTTGTTCACTAGCCCGACTTTTAGTACACTGATATTACCCAAATATTTATTTATGAGTACTGTATACTGTAGGGGACTAATGGTACAAACCTGAGGTTTCATTTTGGAATATAATTAATGATAGTTAATGACTCATAGTGGAACTTGAACATGTGAACATTTATTTTTATTATTATTTTTAGTGCAATATGTGTGTGCTATATTTAATTCTATTTTTACTTCTATTTATTGATATTTTTCTTTCAATTTTTCTTTCTTTAATTTTATTTTTTTTCCTTGTCTAATCTAATTTTTTTCTTTTCTTCTCAGTAAATTAATCAAAGCAACTGTATAACCAAGACAAAGCAATTTCCCTCTGGGATTAATAAAGTTCTTTGAATCTTGAATACATATTTGTCCTAATTTGTACCAAAGTAAGTACAGTACTGTATTATAGTACTATATAGTATTATAGTGTATATACTATATACTATACTATAGTGTTTCAATATGCAATATGGACTACATGAATTTTTAAACCACAGCAATGTTAGATCTGTTTAGGTATGTTTATATTTAATGCTCTTCCTTGTTGTTTCTATGGTAACCACTTGCAAACGAAGCTCTGTGCTGGACTCTTCATAATCCAAGTCTAATATTGCCAAATGTGTCTTTTTTTTTGTTTTTTAAGAAATATAATAGTTAATATGGTGAAGGTTTTCGTAAGAAGGCTTTGATTTAACATTTTTTTTGGAAGGAGTCTCCAGTGTCAGTCAGCGCTAAGGCTATGACCTTATGGTTTTCCACCACAGGGAGGATGGACTTCAATTTACTCACCGTACTGCAAAGCAGGAAGTCATTTATTCTGAAGACTTTCCCCAGGTGGAGGATATGCAACAATGACTGATCATATTGTAGCAGCTATTACATAAATGATACATGAACTAATAAATTGATACAAGTATACGGCATTGTTCTTTAAAGGGTGTCCATTGTTTCCTTTCTAGTAGTGACAGGAGACAGTAATCTTTTCATATTCGATCATCAGTTTGAGTAAAAAAAATGAATCAATTAGAAATTAGTTTAAGTGTACAGTACAATGCTTTTTTGACAGTTTGTGTCTTTTTGGTCTGTTCATCAAAACCCATTCAAAACTGAGGTGCATATCAATACATAATATGGTATACATTAATACCATAAATCTTGGTGATTATAAATTTTCTGACCGGTAAGTTTGTGACATGGAACACTAAGTAACTGGAGTCCAAATCCACAACCCTCGTAACATGCAAAAATTCATTGCAAAGTTAAACTGAGACTCATATGAAGCTTCTACAGTCCAGCTAAATCAGTTACTATGCATTTAGTATAAATTTTCTTTCCCCGTTAGCCATATGGCTAGTTCTGGGTAGCAAGACACAACCGTGAGCATGCGCATGCACAGTTATTGCATGTTATTGCTATTCCACATTCATACAATGTAACATGGTGTATAGGAATTCTTTCTGATTAAAATTGATTGCATTTTTTACATTTCAATCAGGTGAAATGTACAGAAAATGAACTGATAATCGACTATAATTGATGATTGTCCCGTCAATATCTTTTAGTCCTTTCAAATATTCAGATGGTTCTCCAGTATGCATGTATAAAAAAAAAAAAGAACTGTTTTTAGACACTGAAACAGCTTGTTGGGAGGAGGAGTGAAATAAAGGGAAGAATAAAAATAAATGCATTATCTGAAGGTTATTTCAGCTGGAGAATTTACAGACACACCCTGGGGGGGTTGAAACATTTCATGATGTGTGCTTATAGGAAAATAATCAATGATGTGGGGGCGTAATGATTCAATTGCCAAAATGAAATTAAATCATTTTGATCCCACCCATGTTGTGTTTTCATCATCATCGTTGTCTAAACCACTTAATTCTGCATACAGGGTCACAGGGGCCCTGGAGCCTATCCATCAGAGGGTAAACACACATACACACACTACAGGCAATTTGTGAACGTCAATTAGCCTAATATGCATCTCTTTGGACTGTGGGAGGAAACCCACCAAGTACAGGGTGAACATGCAAACTAAATGGGCACACAGACGGGACTCGATCCCTGACCCCGGAGGTGCAAGGCGACAGTGCTAACCACTAAGCCACCATGCTGCCTCATGCGTTTTCAATTTATTACAGTATATATTCTCCTTCTATCATATACCGTATAACCTAAGCACAATGTTCTTCTACCCACAGAATTTGCAGCTGTATCTAAAGTCTCTTATATGGTGATGCTGTAAACTTCAAACGTTCGTTAATATTGACTTCAGGAATAGGGAAGCTCTACAAAAACATTCAGATCTGATTTTAGCGTGAAATTGAGTAAAGCAAATCTGGTTTGTAGCATTTGACAGAAAAAGAATAAGCTCATGCCAGAGGATTTCACCTCATTGCATCTCTGGGATTTTCCAGATTCAAATGATTACGATGTAGCACAGATAAGAGATGTTAACTATTGGTGAAGAATCAATTATATCAATCTTATATAAAATAAGGATTTATCCATAAGTGTTCTATTGATTTGTATATCCACTGTAGGATAAAACCATACCCAAAAATCCGCTCACATTCTCTTTCTAGCGGTACTCCTGTGTCCTCCTGCTGCTACTATGATGTCATTGTCTGATCCTCACACATCTACGGCTGGGTCTTCTCCCACTCCGATCTTCCAGATTTATTCTGACGCTCTATAATATTTCAGCTTGGAGCTTTCTGAACTTGTGACTCATATTCTGTCTCTGTGGATGGTTCCATATGGATACCCTAAAGATTTACACTTCACAAAAACAGGGGATTATCTCACCTGGATGGTGTAGACTTCTAAATAAGAACTGTAAATAAAGACTATGATTGATGACAAGCTGAGCATTTCAACTCATTTCACTTTGTGATAGACTACTGTATAAGAGTCACACATAAATAAATCACACAGTAGAGGAAGTGGCTTCTCTTTTTGAATCTGATTTCTCTTAAAGTTTCTTTCTCATGTCGTCTCAGTGAGTTTCTTCTTGTTACTCTTGCATAAGGCATGTTAATTAGGGGTATGAATATAAATCTGTATCTGGAGTTCTGTAAAAAGTCCTTTGTGGATATTTCCACTGCTAAAAGTTTTATATAACAAACATGAAGTGAAATTTTATTCAGTTCACTCAATCACTTTCTTCAGTTTAAGACTTTGAATATTTTGTATTATTGATCTTTGTATTATTTGTGGTATTTTTATTAGTGTTGCCAATCGATTAAAATTTTTTTATCTAGTTAATCACAGTCATAGTCTGCGAAAAATTTTAAAATACCCAGATTTATTTATTTGTATCATTTAACAAATGTTAAATTTAAAATCTCTCAAATGGGACCGGAACTGTAGTGCTTGAACCCGGATCCTCAGATCCAAAAATCAACAACCTAGACCTTCAGCTGCCTGAGCCACCACTCCCACATCTTACAGGTAACGTATTCCTGTAAAACTAATTCCCCGTGAAGGCTGCTCGAGTCTTCTCAGTCAATTTATAATCTGCGTTAAATGTGCCATTATCTCATACAGCCGGGAAACTGTGCTCCGATTACGGGAAGCCATTAGGGTCCAAATTGGTCATATGATCAATATGCGTTAAATTTTAAAAATAGTACTGTGTTAAAAGTGCTAGATTAATCACATGCATTAATGCTCTAATTTTTATTTAATCTGTTTGTGTGGGTTTTTTTCTAGGTTTATGTGGTGCAATGGTTTTACAGTGTACTGTAGCAAACTCCGAACACCTTAACTTTCCGAAGAACCCTGAAGAGAAACGCCTTTTGCACCATTTTAACAACCAATATGAATTATTTAGTGAGCACAATAAAAAATAAAAAAAAACAACGGTTTGTAGTTATAGGAGTGAGAAACGTAAAGCCCTGGGACTTTACACACTGAAGGATGAAAAGTCTTTCTAAGGGTCATAAGAAGAAGGGGCAAGTGAGACGTCTTCCATCTTCTTTTCCTCCAGGTGTCTTCTTCACATCTTCCATCTCAGTTGGTGCAATCCAGCAAATAATGCAGAGGATGAACCCCACAGAGACACACCTGCAGTGTGTCTGCCACTTTCTCTACATTTTTGTCTTTTTTTCCTGGAGATACGATAGCTCTATCCATCAGAGCTGTCAAGGACATGTTGGCCTACAGGCGGAGCTGTGCCGCACGGGACTCGCCTCATTTCCCCGCTCTGATTAGCCTGGTTCAGTGCTCTCTTCTTCTCTGACTCCTTTTCCTCCACCGTCTCAAAAGTGTATCTTTGTATCTTTTTCTCCTCCCAATCAATCTGTTTGAATTGAAAGTTCATGGGATTGACTGGACACCACAGGAAGCTCGGTGTTGCATAATATAACACCGTGGAAACTTATTGTTGAGGATCTTTAAGATAGCATGCCTGCTTCTAACTAAAGCTTGTGTAGTGTGAGTATGTAGGTACTGTATGAGTCTGCAAGACCTACTTTGAGATGTGATCTTGCTACCATCAGATTTACATCATACCACCTAAAAATAACAAGCTACTAACAACTCTGTTATATGCAGAATCTCACCTTCCACATATACATACAGTAGAGGAGTAAAGAGAGACTTAAAGAGGGTAGTAAAGAGAATTCTTTTCTTTAACGGAGGTCCAGTTGTGAGAAACCCTGGAGGATCCGCTGTAAGATGGGAACTTGCTGAATCATTTGGCATGTCTGGTTTCAGACGCAATCTGGCCTACTTTCAACCCCAATGGCAAAACAAATGGCTAAAGTAGGACTGGCAACCCAACAGAACAAGACCAGGAGCAAGCTACATCCATCAATGACACAACCCAACTGTGCATGCTCAGTTGCTGAGAGCTGTTTAAACCTTAAATTTGGGTAAGTCAACCAGAAATTGGGTTTCTATTTTGGGGTAAATTTCTACAATTGTTCCAGTGGAGGCTGACTGGTCTAAATACTGTATGCTAATAGAGGCCAAATTTATTTTAGGTAATAATAAAGCATCAATATAAAGTTTCATTTTTAGCATTCTGTACACGTTAGACTACGTACTACCTTTATGTCTCTATATAATCCCCTGCTGCACTAATACACTTATCCCAGCGTTTCGCTAGTGCTTGGACACCATCAAGGTAGAAAGTTTTCTCAGTATGCCAGAGCTATGATCAGACTGCAAGGACTACGCTGACCTCTCAGGAACTCCTATAATGGCCCAAACATGTACAAATGGCTTGGCTCATGATCATGAGCGGGATCACTTCAACCCAAATTCCTGTAATATGAAAGGTGTGTTTGTGAATGATTTTATGAATGATCAGTTTCCACAGACAGATGCAAGCTGGTAACAAGTTATCCATCAATTTTCAATGAGCAGGCAGATTACTTCGGAAATGTTTACGAGAACGACTGCAATGGGGTCCGAGTCACAGCTGGGATCGCCTTTCACAGACATTTTTAGACTTTTTCAAAACATTTGAACCATGTAAATGTTTTACTGCAGGTAAGAGTCTCATCACCTTACTGTGCCTTAAATCTTCTTCGGTTTTACGCCTTTGTTCACGATAATTTATTACAAGTCCTGGTTTGGTCGTGAACATCCCCCAACATATTTACATTTACATTTATGCATTTGGCAGACAGCCTTATCCAGAGTGGCTAACATTAGTATTTCATTATATATGTGAGCACTTGAGAGTTGCCCAACAGAGACAACTTGCCAGTCGTGGGATTTGAACCTGGAACATACTGTATACAGAGACCATTATGAAGAACTGAGAATCCTAAACAACAGATTCATATACTCACTCAGTGACAGTCATGTCAGGTGATACACACAGCGAGCGAAACAAGCACAAACCACTGCTTTGACTATAAAGGAACATGTGTAATAGGTGTGATCATAATGAACAAGGTGGATTGTCTATTTTTTAAGTGCCATAAAATAACAAAGCAAAAGTAGATAGACTCAGAACACAATTTAAGTACAAATTACACACCGGGACACAAAACTAAACAGTAAGTATTTTTTTTTTTTTTTATTAAAATGAAATGGTTAAAACGTTTACCACAGGCACTTAGAAAAAGTCTATCTTTTTAAAGAAGCACATGGGTAATTTCCATCCAACATACTTATTATGCCATCAGTGTGACAGTGCTCAACCGAAATAGTTTTATGTAAAGCCATCAACCGATACCTAATATCACACAAATATCGCAATCAGCCATCACTGATTTACACCTATTGTATTCCGAACTCTTCTTGCTGATTTGGTTTATTATTTCTAAGATTTGCCACATTTCTTTGGTCCAAATGTGATCTGATTTAATGAGACCCCAAAGAAAAGGTCCCAAATGTGCCTTTATAATGTGCTCAATTGCCTTGTGCAGTTAGTGCGAGTGTTTCAGATAATACAAAAATGTGTCGATTGTATCACATGACAGTAAATGACTAATTTGTTCCCAATAGCCAGGACATGGTCACAGTATAGTATGATCACAAGATTACACACAGAATATGCCCAGGATGTGCACACCATTGAAAAGATATAACGGTGGATGAAACGGTGTGTTCGCACTTGTACAGTAAGTCCTCTACATATGAACGAGTTCCAGTCCGATTTGTTTATAAGTCCAACAAATATTGTCTAGGTACTACGATACTAACACAATTTGGTTATATACACTATATAACAGTACAGTGTTACAGATGGTTGAACTATTCATGTTAAAAGAACGAGCAATGTCTGCCATCTTTTCACCTCACTCAATTCTCTTAATTATTTTTACTTTTGTCTCCATGGTCATTGCTCGTCACTTCTTAGCAGAGCCAGTTTCATCACCACTGCTTTTACAGTTGCTTCCAGACATCCTGAGATGCTGCATGTACGTGACAATCAACGCCGGATATGTGATCTAACTTCCACAATTAAACATGCGCGAATGCATGTTTGTATCTTTAAAAGTTCATAACTCAAATGTTCGTATGTAGGGGACTAACTGTAGTTCATATATTTTGGCTTAAATAAAGCATAAATATTTGTTTTGGTTCACTAGGGTAAAGCCATGGTTCACTTAGTGTTCAAACTGGCAATTTTCAAAATCAGACCAAAGGAAACAACAGATGGCATGTGGATTTTATATGTGGTGGTATCTTTACCAGCCGAAAGCTCATTAAGAATTTATAAAGCTGAACATTACACATTGAGAACAACAGAAGCACGGCTCCAGAATAAAATGGTTGCTAGTGCTCCTCATGTTTTTATTTTGTGACTAGCTTTCATCCAGACAGTTTCCAGATGGGAACGTACTGTACCTCACTAAAAATGTAAAAAAAAAAAAATTTTAAATAAAAAATAAGCATCGATCTTTAATCCTTTGATAGACTCTCTCCACTCTGTGTCTGCCTGCCTGGTATGAGAGCAAAGGATAAAGCATGATAGTACAATAACAAGAACTCTCAAAAACACATGACATTTCATTAGACGGTTCAACTGTCATAGGTTTGTGAACGTTTCACAAGCGCTATTGTTACTGACTGCAGCCCTGCTGTGATATTACATGCACTCCTGCAATTTCCTTCACTGTCCATAGTGAAAGTCCATGGATGCTAGCAGTGTTTAATTAATTCATGACGTTAGATATTTCATTTGTTTTCCTTTTTTAATCTTTCGAAACTTGTCCCTGTCTGTCCTAAAGCTGCCTCTACATTGGATGTCACAGTCGAACAGTGAAAGTTCTCAGGTTTAGTTACCATCATCAGATAATGCTATCAAATGCTAGGGTCTCAGGTTTTACTTGTTCCACACTGAGGTTCGGATGGCAGCGTTCCCACTTCATGTTCACACAGTTCAAGTGAACCGCACTAACGGAACAACTGCATCATTTCAATCAAACCAAACATTTCAAATTTGAACATAACCTTAAAGTGGGGTCAGTGAGTCACAGCCAAGGGGTCTGCATTGTTTTTAGTTAAAGTGATGGAAATCATACCTCACCATGATCAAAGTTTAATGAATCAATGAATTCTGAATATCTGAAATCTCAAAAAAAATATATATATATTATTTGTGATAATAGCTATTTCTATTTGAGATTTCATAATTAGAGAAACGTCCTCTTAAATGAAGGAAATATTTTTTTCTTTTTTCATGGTAAAAACAAGTTTCCACAAATTAAAATGTTTAATTGTGCGTTTAATCATCATTCCTGGAGTATGTTTTGCAGCACCCTGTATTTTCAACGTAGAAACACCTCCAAGTAAACATAATTACGTGTTATTAATTACATGTTATTGAATCAGGTTGGACATTTTTTCTGGTTGTTGTTGAGTTTGTAGTTAAGGTTTCCTGCTTGTTCTTAAAGCCTGAATTGGAAACTAAAGAAGGTACCCAAAACCCAGCGCATATGCATATTTCCATCATGGTCAGATACACAGGAATGTACAGTAATGCTGTGGGATTGGAGTGACTTCTAATGGCAAATTTTTCAGTTGCAACATGAATGTTGATGGAACGATCAGCCTGGGATATAAGCGATTCTGTGCCAATCACACACGCATGTCCCAGAGCACAGCAGAAATGCATTTGCCTTGTCATCCAGCTATTGTGAGTTTGAATCCTGTTACAGTCATTTGTAGACAGGTGCTCTTAGAGTAGGGGTGCACTTTGACAGCAATCATAGTGGCACTAGTGGTGTGCGTCCATGCTTTATTCCCACCCCCTAACAGTGCATGTATGCAGTTAAAGAAACTTGTGCCATAGAGAACGCATGTGACAGCCTTCACCCTACCTGTTGAAATTTCTTTTTCTGTTGGATTTTATTTGTACAAAAAAAAAAAAAAAAATCTGACCAGCAGTCCTGTGATCTTTTTACAATCAAAGGGTTTTACAATATTATCATGATTCCTCTGCGCCGATTCAGTTGTAATTCTGTTAGCGTCACGATTTTCTAAATATCCCAACCCAATATTTTTTTTTTTAGATTTTGTTACAATTCTATACAAATTTAGAATATATACACAGTACAGGCCAAAAGTTTGGACACACCTTCACTCATTCAATGTGTTTCCTTTATTTTCATGACCATTTACATTGGTAAATTCTCACTGAAGGCATCAAAACTATGAATGAACACACGTGGAGTTTTGTACTTAACAAAAAAAGGTGAAATAACTGAAAACATGTTTTATATTCTAGTTTCTTCAAAATAGCTTAGTGGTTACCACTGTCGCCTTGCAGCTCCAGGGTCCGGCTTTAATTCCCGCCTCCGGTCTGTGCGCATAGAGTTTGCATGTTTCCCCGGTTCCAAGACATTCAGTTTAGGCTGACTGATGTTTCCAAATTAGTAAAACAAAATAGTTTGTGAATGAGCATGTGTACTGAATGTGTGTGTGTTTGCCCTGTGATAGATTCCCACTTCATGCCATAGGCCTCCTGGGATCGGCTCCAGACACCCAGTGACCCTGTGGTAGCTCAGTGGTTAAGACATTGGACTATGTTTCAGAAGATCCCAGGTTAAAATCCCATGACCACCAACTTGTCCTTGTTGGGCCCTTGAGCAAGGCCCTTAACCTGCAACTGCTCAGATTGTACAATGAGATAAAAATGTAAGTCACTTCTGCTAAATGTAAATGATAAAGAAATTCAATTTCTGCTATCTTTATTTAATAGTCCATATAAACTGCAAAAATGTCTGTGCTCTTTGTAAATTATAGTTCTTAGAAAAGAAAAAAAGGGAAATCAGAATCGGCCAAAATCGATATCAGCAGGCCAGAGTTAAAAAAAACAAAAAAACATCGGAAACCAATCTCGACCAAGAACATTGCAATTGGTGCTTGTGTAGCTGCAATTAGTGTGAGAAATAGATTTTTGACATGTTTTGATGATATTAGCATTATTTGCCACCTCACTGTTATCTAGTATTTTTACTAACCACTTTATCCTAGTCAAAAGGATTTTCTTTTTCTTTTTTTCGGAGATAGAAGGAAACCAACCCAGAGGAAACGCACATGGACATTGAACATTAAATGAGGTGAAACTCCACACAGAGAGTACGTCAAACTCGGTATTAATCTGTATGTCTATAAAGGGTATGAATATGCTTGTTTCAATTGTTAAGTAAAAATATGACACTTCATTATTTGACTTTCTGTAAATCATCCTCAACAAAGACTCTGCAAACAATTCAACCTTGTATCATTTAATGCTCTGAAGATGTGCTACAAAGAAAATTGCATATTTCATCATGTCTGGATGGCGAGATTAAAAAAGGCTGCATGAGTCTGAAGTGAATTATAAGCAGCTGGAGTGGGAAGGAAGGAGGCACAAGAAGAAGTGAACTCAGGAAACGCAAAGTTTTGCAAAATATATGCGAGTGTGATACAATTCACCATGTCAACACGAGTGCTGATTCAGAGCTCCACTAAACAACCTTGAAGCAACATGCCATATTTTTGAGCTGACACTCGGATGCGACCCACAGAGCAGCACCTGCTGCTGCCAAATGAGCAGAAGTTGTTAAGTGAGGAACATTTCTCACCCTGTACATAAAACATCCTCAGGGCCACAGAGAGGAGAGGAAAGAGGAATGAAGCTCTCAGCTGGGACAGGCTAATTTGGTTGCTAATACATTGGCTCAAATTGTTAATATAACATCCATCTATCTAGTTTATGTAGTGGCATAGGAACAAAAGATTTGGTTTATGATGATTGTGATTTATCAGAAGGAGGTCAGGTTAAGAAAAAAGACCATATTCAACTGGATGGTAATTGCACTGTCAACGTAAGTGGTGAAAATGTGAGGTATAGCCAGTTATAGAGTCCATTTCAGTTATGTGTTCATTGTCATGTCTATAAACTCTGAGGCTGGTAGGAATCTCTACATGCATCAGTAGGGATGGGAAACACTGTGGACCACCTGATACATTTTGATCACGATGCCTTGGTGCCAATTTAATTTATACTGTGCTATTGTTTATATATATATATATATATATATATATATATATATTTATTATTATTTTGTAAAAAAAAAATTTTTAAATAAAATGCATTTTCACTTCATGTGGTGGTAATATATGAATTGTCACACAACTATTACACAAAAGTACTTCACTAATTCTTTTTGTATTGAAATGCTTCAATACAAATATACTGCTTATTACCATTAAAGTATTATACTGTAAACCACACGCCATCTGTATTTCGCTTCACTGCGTAGTTTAGTGCTCCTACCAACGTTGGTTCTAAACCTGCATATCAAAATGAGTGCCTTTATGTGATCTAATTAGTAATTAATACCAATCTTTTAAGCAACATGGTGGACATATTTCAATTAAATAAAAATAATAATAATAATAATAATAATAATAATAAAATAATTATTAGGCTGTGTGAAATACTGAGCGCTTGGCAGATGAGACCTTTACAAATAAAATGCAGTGTCTTGCACATCTAGTCTTTTAGACATTTTTCTCAGCAGTAAGATACAAATTAACAATCTAATCCTGACATCCTGTCTGGGATCTTGATAAGTGCTGTGCGGTCAAAGGCAGCCCGGTACAATTAGGCTTGCCCTGTCTTGTTTTGAGAAGGTCATGCGTATAAATTCCAGAGCCGTTACATTTCTGCAGTCTTTAAATTCCCTCTACATGGATAGACAGACATGTTGGAGAACAGTCAGATAGATACCCTATCTATCTATCTATATACAGTATAGACATCAAGCAAAGGGTTAAACATAACTGTAGCTATACCGAAGCCAGCTATTTTTCCCTAAAACCAATTACTGTTAACCTTAACTGATCAGTTTCAGATTTCCAGTTTCATTAGAGTTACCACAATTTAATATACTGTACAAATAAATCATTTGTACTTTAAACAAATGTACATTAATGACATGAAAGGAAGCAATCCATCTATTATCTGTACTACTCAGGTCAAAAGGCGAGGTAAACCCTGGCAGAGAGTGCGAAGCACGCACACACACATTTTCACATCCAGTCATACAATACAGCCAATTTAGAATCACGAGTCAACCTAGACCGCATGTCTTTGAACTGTGGGAGGAGACCAGAGTACCTGGGAAAAAGCCACGAAGACCCGAGGCGAGATTCAACCCTCAATCATGGAGCGGCGAGTCGACAGTGCTAACAAGTAAGTCACCGTGCCACCCAAGGAAGCAATTAAAATCCTTTAATAAAGCCAAACAAATATATCCTTTGTTAATTGGGATAAAAAAAAAAAAAATAGATACTATATTAAAAAAAGGAAAAGTAAGTGCGTTCATGGTAGCCAATGCCCTGAAATGGCTGAGCTACATTATTAGAAGATTTATCTCACACCCAGGTCAGCTTTCTATAGTGATCACAAGACATTGTAAAAGTGTCACCATTTAAGGGTCTTTAAAACTCTTTAGTTATTCACATAAGAAATTAGAGAAACTGAGGGGGCTGAACAGCTGGACCGCCTTTCCCACACCGAGGGAAAGTGGGAGAACGAGGAAGCGTGAGGCATGATGAACGTTTCTGCAGTACTGTCATCTGATGCTCCCATTTTACAGTCTCTTTTGGAGCCCACCCACTCCTCCTCAATGCTTCATTCCTCTTCAGTGTCACTGTACAATCTAAGAAACACTTTGAACTAATAAAAATAAATGTATACGGTTGTGATTTTATTTCTTGTTTGTGAAGAGAGTGTGAAGTGAAGGGTATTTTTATGTGGAGAGTCATTAAAATCCTACTGACTGAGTACATAAGTGAAGCCAAGACGAGAGAGCGAGAGACAGAGGGAGAGAGAGACAGAGAGAGAGAGAGAGAGAGAGAGATAGAGAGAGAGACAGAGAGAGAGAGAGAGAGAGAGATAGAGAGAGAGACAGAGAGAGAGAGAGAGAGATAGAGAGAGAGACAGAGAGAGATAGAGATGCTGTCCGTCAGCTCATGTTGCAGTTGGCAGTAAATCCAGATCTTTTGTGCTGTCATTTCCAGCACTGACTCGGCCAAACAATGCTGAAATACAGTATACCTAGGTATGTTTCCTAACTTTAGGCAAGAATGGCAAGAGGATGCAACAACATGAGCAAGAGCTGTTCGATTCACAGAGCCTAGAGATGTTAAATTCTTCATTCTGTCTGGTCAGAAGGTGCTGATTAATTTTAAGTACAAAGTTTTCATCAATACATGGTGAAAACTACACAAAAATAGGGTTTAAAACTCGTGGCCATGGTGAAGTTTTCTTTAAAGAAACATTTACTTAGCGTCTATAGGAGGCTCCAGTGTTAGCTCTAGTAGTGAGATGTTGGCAGATGTGGGCGGTAACTAAGTACATTTAATTTGTTACTGTACAGTTTCCACACACACACAATCTATCTATCTGTATAATATATAGTTTTACTTTTACTTCACTACATCCTACAACAAATATCTGCACTTTCCACTGCACTACAGTTGCGGAGCACATTGTGTTGCATAACCACACGTATGTGTAGTATTTAAAGCTGTAATATCGCCTAATATACATAATACCATGTGATTTGTTTTCTCTCCATAAGACGCCTAGTGGTGTAACAGGTGTTTAAAATAAGATGAGAGAGAGAGATAGAGAGAGAGAGAGCGCTCAGTACAGGTAGTCCCCTACTTCCAAACAAGTTCCCTTCCGGAAGCATGTTCGTAAGTCGGATTTGTCCGTAAGTCCGACAAAGTAAGTCTTATACGCCTTTGACACGAATATACAATATGAAGCATACACCAATCCGCTTGACTAAATCTGACCCCTTTCCCTATACTGCCATCATGTGGCCAACATCCCCGACACCATTTTGTTTCAGAGCGAATTTCCCCATAAGAAATAATGGAAACTCAGATGATTCGTTCCACAACCCAAAAATATTCAGATAAAAATGATTAATAGAAAATATAAATTATAAAAGTAAAAATAAAACAAATTAACCTGCACTTTACCCTTTTTTAGAAGGAGCAGACACAAGCGCAAACACACACAAAAACACGCACACACACAAACGCAAGCAGACACACACACACACACACACACACATACACACACACACACACACACACACACACACACACACAAAGTGATTTGTTCACATCTACAAATGTTCATAGAACTGCTGTCGTATCTATGGTAATACATAGATTCTCGATACATAATACATAATAATAAGTAATACATAAGTAATACATAGTAACTCGAATGTTCGTAAATCGGGGACTACCTGTAGTGTTGATACTTAAGTGTATTTGAAAATATGTAAGGTGATAGCAAAGCAAATTTGAAGGTAACTTTTGGACTTTTTATTAAGTAGAAATGTAAATGTAAATTTAGCTTTTACTAGAATAATATTTTACCTAGGGTATCTCTACTTAACTTTTTACTTCAGGATTTATGAAGTGGTTGAGCTGCATTATTGTAAAATTTCTCTCACACCCAAGTTAGGGGACTTTTGTCTATTGTCATTTTCAGCTCTCTGTGATCTTTGATTTTTTGTTTATTGAGAACTTCTGCTTCTACTTGAGTAATATTGTACATAAGGTACAGTATCTATACTTTTACAGGATTCGTGCACTTTATATACTTTATACACCACTGAATGTTGTATGTATAACGAGGTAAATGTAAGTGGATAAAGATGATTGCCAAATGCTATAAATGTTAGTGCTTTTGAAGAAAAAGACACATGACAACCTTCTGTATGGTGGGTTTTGCAGATTCTCTGTAACATTACTGTTCAAGAAATAAATGTTTAAAGCTGCCAAAATATAAATCATACGATAGATAAACTTACAGATAACATGAATAAAATATAAAATTAAATAAAAACTAACATTTTAAAAAAATCACAGTGGAATTAAAAATTTATTTATACAAATAACATGTCTCCTGGATGTGCCACAATAAATTTAACTCAAAGGGATAAAACTTACTCCAAGTCAGTCTTTTATTATTATTATTATTATTATTAATCCTGTGTTTTAATCCTAACTTTTTTCTGATGTGTAACATTATTACAGCTTTCAAAAATACTGCAAATAATGCAAATAAATTATTTAAGTAATAGAAAAAGATGAACAATATCATATGAATAGAAACGTTTGCAGTGGAGAGGAAAGAAGCGATTGAACTGGACTCCTGGAGAGACTGGATTAGGCCATATGTCTCTATATCTATACAAACCTATATCTGAGTGTTTTCATATAAATTTCTCATGTGTTAGTTTTGTGAGCAACCATTCATACCCATTCCTACAAATTGAAGGCAGGTACATGTCTGTTGTAGACGTAATTCGATTTTAACAATCCTCTCAAACTAACAGTCAGCCAAAGCAATGGATTGAAAACATGCCCTTGACAATTCCCTACTGATATCACATTTATGAGCGCTCTGAGAAATGAAGGCTTTTGTAGGTCACTCCGCCTAGCCTCCGGGAAATTAAGAAAGAGGAAATTAAAAGGACCAGAGAGCTTTAGGTTACTGTGAGGGTGTAAGACTTACCCCAAGGGGTAAAAGCATGGCCGTTATTAATAAAGGAGTGATGATCAAGCGTTTTTCTGCTGCGACCAAATAGAAAGATATAACACTCAGCACAAAAAAACAGGAGATTGTCATGTCCAGTCACATGATATGAGTTTAGTTTAGTGACTTGGAATAAATTCCTATGTACCTCCAGTTACTCAAATCAGACATCAATACAAGTCTAGAGCCCTATACCCAAAGGGCAATATGATACAGGTTGCATAAAATTCACAAGGGATATTAAGACTAAGTAAAAAAAAAATTAGTAAAAAAATTAAGAGATTATTGTTTAATAATACATTAAAATACAGATGTACAAGTATGTTAGGCTTGAAAAATACTTTTTACCACTTCAGGGTTGCTTAGTTTTCATGGGAGTACAAGATACCGAAAAATTCATGCACAGGTACACATTACTTAATAAAGCATGTATGCATTTTCATGTTGAGTTCAATCCAGTGACAGACCGTGGCCATAATATTGTGTTATGAAATGTTATGTTATAACGTTGTTATAACCTAGAATGCAACATGCAATTCTACATACAGTTTTTTATTATAAAGGTAGATATAGATTCCATATTTTTAAATTTCTTTAACAAGTTAATACAGGTCTCAGAGTGCCCCAAAGTGTGTCTGGTAATGCTCTAGCAGAAGAGCCCCTCATAAAATGTCATTGTTCATTCAAACCCCTTTTATTTAACTCCTTCTCTGAATGCACCATTTCAGTGTAAATGTACAGTATGTAAATGAGTGACTCCTGATACATTCCATAGAACTGCAGAGCTGAACAACAATCTTCTTTTATGATGTCACATAAGGGGTGAAAATCAAACTGGCTTGTTTAAGCCCTATGGCAATACAAAAAAAAGCAGGGAAAGTGATAAAGATACAGGAATCATAATAAAAAAAATGAAAGTTGGGATCAGGAGACAGGCATGCAGTAACAAACTAAAAATACCTAGTAACACAGTCATGACTCAGATCATGAAAAGAAAAAATAGAAAACACAATGCTAAGAAACGCAATAAAACTTCACTAAGAACAAAATCACACAGAGGATCTAAAAAACAAACTAGTCACGAATCAAACACAGAACAATATGTCTGTGAAGATTCTCAGTCATCCAGGTGAGGTTATCTGTATATAAGTTGAGTCATGTCAACTTGACCTCTTTCTTGTTGGGTAGAAACGTTTCACTACACATCCAAGTAGCTTCTTCACTCTGAGGAAAAGTGGTAAGTTCCTCATATTTGAGTTCACATAACAAGCCTTTTCAGACAGCGGAGGATCCTTTGACCTTGAAGGACTCAAATATGAGGAACTTAACTCAGTTGTAGTGAAATGTATCTACCTACTGTAACAAGAAAGAAGTCAAATTGACATGAACTTTCAGACAAACACAGAACAGGGAGATAAATTTGTTTAAACACCAGGTACAGTATTGAGATATAAGCAAAACTAAGACTCAGACATGTGGTACTATGTGGACCTAAACAAGCAAAAAGCAGGGTTGAGAGGGGAAATTAATAATAACTGTCATGACACTAATTTAGGGCATGAGACGGGGTACACCCTGGGCAGGATGCCAATCCATAGCAGGGCGCACACAGAAACTCAAACTCACACACTCATTCACACACTTCAGGCAATTTCGGAATGCCAATTAGCCTAATCTGCATGTCTTTTTTTTGGGGGGGGATTTTTTCGCGATTTTTCTCCCTAATTTAGTCGTGTCCAATTCCTCCCCGTCACTAGGGGGCTCTCACATTAAGGCTACTACTACCA
>JAQMYJ010000004.1:8494374-8527498 GCA_030014305.1 Clarias laeviceps | reverse complement strand
CGCCCCTGATTGGCTGTAGAGCCGTGATTAATGTGGGAGCACGAAGTACCTCTCATCCCTCCCCTCTGAGAGAGCTCCGCCAATCAGCTCTCTCTAGACCTCCGGCTGCGAGAGGTTACAGCATCACCCGGGAATCAAACCAGCGATCTCCGGGTTATAGGGCGAGCACTTTACCACTGCGCCACTCGGAGGCCTAATCTGCATGTCTTTGAACTGTGGGAGGAAACCGGAGTACGAGGAGGAAACCCATCAAGCATGGGGAGAAGATGCAAACTCTATGCACACAGACCTGAGAAATCGAACCTGGACCCTGGAGGTGCAATGAGACAGTGCTAACCACTACACCACAATGCCATCACCGGGGAAAATAATAATGGATAAAAATGTCATTATGTCCACATTATGTCAGTTGACATGATGGGCTTATACAGGTGTCATGTAGCCTAATGGCCACAACCCTTATGTACAGCCAGTGCAATGGAATAATCGAAAAACCCTTGTTCAAAAAGCCCTGATTCTTCCAGTTAAATTTCTGTTCTAGTTAGTCATGACCTCTAAGTAAACCTTAATCTCTATAACCTATGTTACTAAAAACACTATTCTTACTTCTCTCCAGCACCTGTCAAGTGGAGAAAAAAAAAAACATTTCAATTTGTTGCTTGCTTTAGGCCCGACACCTCTCTCTCTCGAGGTTGGTAGCAAAACAGTAATTATCAGAGCTCCCAGAATAGCATAGCAGGGCCTTTTGAAAACTGCTAATTACCACTTGAAGAGTGGGCTACCACGGGTCTACTATGAACCAGATGTAGAGTTTCTGAGGCTCCCAAATAAAACGAGAGGTGCATTTCTGTAAGAAAATATATAGAAACATTTCTCCACATCAGCACAGGACGTTATACAGCTGTCAGAGGTAGTAACATCACAATTGGTGAACACTCGACCATTCTTTTCAACGGGAAAAAAACAGGGATCAAAAAGACAACAAAAAAAAAACAGCAACATATGAATGACAGTAGGCACTGCAACCTTTTTTTTTTTTGTTCAACAGCACTCCACAGGATCTGAACGAACAAACCAGAGATGGAGCAGTGACTACATGTCAAAAGCGCTACAAGCAGAAGTGGTGCAAAAACAGGTGGAATGAAGATATAGATAAAAATAAAACTTAAAAAGAACAGTAGTGTGTTTGCTTGTGCAATCACATGAGGATGAAAATGTCTGAGTGAAAGATAAGGAACTTTTTATTCCCATAGCACTTCAATGCCTTTTTCTCCATCTTATGTCTCGTCCATGAATAAGAAAGAAATGCTACTATAATCTTAAGGACTGTCCTGTGCTCATATTATTGACATTCTGCTCATGTGAACTGCTCATCTTTTCAGCACACTTCACACATTTTGACTTTACACCTGTAAGCTCTACAATGGGTTGCCTTTTGAGCCTGGTTCCTCTTCAGGTTTTGTTCTCATAATTGCCTCTCTCTCCTCTGGCCTGCTCATTAGAGATCAAAATTTCAAAGATGCTTTATAGTCTTAAAAGTGCAACAGAAATATAACTGAAAATAGGGAACAAAGAGAGTAATAGTGTATATGTGTATATAAGTATGGAAGAAAAGTCTTTCAGAAATAGTGGATATTGCTTTCAGCCTGTGCTGCACTGCATCATGGTAAAAATTAAATTGCCCGGCTGAAGCAATGCATAATTCAGCTGTATGCAGATGATGGAAACGTGGATAGAGATGAATCGTCCGGTCATCTTACTAGAATTAATGCAGTAGATGGCCGGTAGAACTGCAACAAGCTTCACTAATTCTTTTTAATTGCCCAGCTCTTACTCTTTGTAAGAGGGACAGCAAGTGCTTTTAATCTGAATAAGTGAATCAAATCATTGATTTGCCTTTTCCTACTTGCATCTGTTTACCAAGTAGCTTATTTGTCATTTGTGTAAACCTTTAGATGATGTATTGTTTGACACCTGAATTGCTTGCAACTTGGTCATAATGTAATATAATGCATTGAAACCACAGGGCACGTACTGTATAATACCATGCATGTGAAAGGTTCTAGTAAGATGGTTGTAGAGTTGCATAATTTGATTATGGTAAAATTTAAAATCATGAAATCATGGTGAAAAATTATGAATCATGGTAAAATTAAATTGACCATAGGATTAAATGTACCATTTTGTATTGAAGAATATTTATCTGGGCTAACAGCAATTAAATGGACAAATTATTTAATTAAGAGGATGATTGGCAATATTTATTTATCACTTCGAAATTATATACACTTACATTTTTTTTCTTTTTTTTTTTGTCTCTACATGAATTCCTGACTATGGGTATGTAATTTTATGAGTAAAAATTGACTGGTTTTGAACATTGCAATTGATTCTAAATAAACTGATGTGTTCAAGAAAATACAATTTTTATTCATTTATTGTACAATGTATTGTAATTTTATTGTATATAAAATAAAAGATAATAAAGGGATAGAGAATGCAATAGCATTTTACTTTTTTGTGTGTTGTGTGTTTCAAAACCTTTTTTTTTTTTGAAGGGCATATTAAACCTGATATAATTTCGTTCCTTAATCTTTATCATTTCCATCCTGTGTTATGTTAGAAAACTCAAAAGACAAAACATAACTAAATGAATATTTATGCTGTTTTCTCTGACAGGACAGAAGCACTCCTTTAAAAAAATGTTTCCAAGCAAATTGGTTTTCCAGCAGAACTGTGTGATGGAAATGCTTTCTAGTAATCAGTGTCATTCTGATGTTAAGGCCAGTGCAGTGGAAAAATCTTTAAAACTCTTAATATAAAGAGAGTTTATTTTAACTCTTATGTGAATCAGACAGAAAAATTCTGAAACTCAACTGCAATTAAATCCATGCTGTGATAAGCTGTATGGACTCTGAAATTAAAAAACACAACATAATTACACACACACACACACACACACACACACACACACACCGTTGCATATATTCTTTTTCCAACATTTCACATTAATAATACAATAAATCCGAGTATTTTAATATCATGATCAATCACTATGACTGACTATGATTGTGATTAACTAGATTAAACATTTTTATCAACACTAATATATATTTACAGAGTCAGCCAAAAAAAGTATACACACGTCAGCAGTTGTTATCTGTGCCCTTTTTCAAACCACAAACTGAATTATGGCAGCAATGTGTAGTATTATGTTTCCTCTAAAGATGTCAGTAGTTGTGGATTGTGGATCCCATCATGTGATCGTCAGAAGAGAGGCATATATTTTTCATTTTATATATATATATATATATATATATATATACACATCAGTCATCTAGACCAGCTCTCTGTGCCTCGTTTCCAATTAAAATTACATATCTATTCTTAGTGTGTCACTGTGGTATATTATTTTTAAGCCTTTTATTTCATCATGTTTTTTTTTTTTTGGTATTACATGACACGGCGACACGGTAAAAGAAATCTGACCTTGATGTGACATGAAAAAAAGAATTTTCCCATCCACTCAAAATAACCAAACGTAACAGTATTTTCCTTGACAAAAAAAAAAATCAATTCTAGAATTTCATTTTCAAGTATTAAAGAATTTATCCATTTCTGAGTACTTTCAACATTGTGGAATGTCAGAAAAACATGTTAGTTCCTGTCACCACCTGTGTTAACCTCCTGAGACGAAAACTCTAACATTGTGTGCCTTGTTATTCCTTTTCCCTGGTTCTGTTTATTAGCACCTGATAACTACTGAACCTGATCAGTGTCATCAAACAGGAGGAAGTTTAGCCAAAGGATAATACCCAGCAGTCCTCCTATAAAGATCGCATGAGAATATACAGTACACACAATGGTGTTGGGAGAAAATGAGAAGACAGGCAGGTGTCATGAGGTTAAAGTAGTTCCATCACCGATTCAGTCTTATTCTCTCTTGATGTTAATAAAACAACACAGCAATGCGTTTTTTTATGTTACTTAGTAACAGGAAGGTGTTTTGTCTTAAAGATGTTCCCAGTGGTTGATTCAAATCCTCGAACATCTTTATCGCTCAACCAAAGGTGCTACGCATTAAGCCATTAAGATTTTGATATAATTTTCTGAATTCCCATGACCTTGGAAACTCTTGCAAGCCTGTAGCTCTCTACGGTGGGGATTTAGCATGAAATTGGACTAGAAAGGCTGCCAGTGGAAATTAATTAGAAGATAAATAGGCAAGTCAATACAGAAATTCAAATCTAATTGAAGGTGCCAGAATGTCGCGCTGTATTATTCTCACCCATTTAAACCTGGGTTTCATTTAAAAATAAATTAAAACTAAAAGCACCATGGTGCTATCAGAGTGTTCACATTTACCAGACTATCAGCATGACCAATGATTAGTGCTACTACATTCCTAACAAGTTGACATGAACATGCAGAAGAGCCTCTGAGTAGCGCAATGGTAAAGTGCTCGCCCTATCGTCCGGAGATCGCGAGTTCGATTCCTGGGTGATGCTGTAACCTCTCGCAGCCGGAGGTCTAGAGAGAGCTGATTGGCGGAAGAGATGAGAGGTACTTAGTGCTCCCACATTAATCACAGCTCTACAGCCAATCAGGGGCGTCTGTGAGCTCAGGCGGGTAGGGGGAGCGGATGGCGCTATCAGTAGCGGATGGCGCTTTCCTCCGAGTGTGTTACCGGTGCGTGAGCAAGCAGTTTGAAAAGATGCGGTCGGCTGGCGTCACGTGGTTCGGAGGAAACACATGATAGTCTTCAGCCCTCCCAGGTGGTAGTAGCCTTAATGTGGGAGCCCCCTACTGACGGGGAGGAATTGGACACGACTAAATTAGGGAGAAAATCTGGGGGAAAAAAAAAAAAACATGCAGAAGAGTTGCTCTAGTTTCTTTACCTCATGCAGTATTAAGATTATTTAAGATTATTCATCGGTGGCATTAGTGGCTTAGTGGTTATCACTGTCGCCTTGCACCTCGAGGGTCTGGGTTCGATTCCCACATCGGGGTCTGTGTGAATGGAGTTTGCATGCTGTCCCTATGCTTGGTGGGTTTCATCCTATAGTTCAAAGACATGCTAATTGGCGTTTCCAAATTGCCCATAGTGTGTGTGTGTGTGCCCTGCGAAGGACTGATGTCCAGGGTGTGCCCCAAGTCTGATGGGATAGGTTCCAAACCCCCTGCGACCTTATACACATGGTAAAGCAGTATAATGAGTGAGTAAAATAATTTTCAGACAGGAATACTACAGCAGTGACACTTCTCACTGAATATCAAGGTAAATTACACACAGTCTTCTTGACAGGAGTGGAATATACTGTTGCACAAAGGCCATGCTTAATATTTTCCTGTATGTATTCAGTATGGCTGTCCTTCAACCTTATCCGTGACTCATATTGGCGTCAGATTAAAAAAAAAAAAAAAGATGGTTCATCTGACTCCAATATGAGTCACAACATAAGGTTGAAGGACAGACACCTGAAAGCATATTGTAATGAGAATTAATAAGATGAAAAGAGATGTTTATTCTCACCTACTGAATTACATAACAAGAACAAAGCCTACAGATGTGAATATGTCGAAATCTACTGTCTTACATAGAGTGTAGGGAAATGATCTCGTGGCAATGATTTATAATCAGTAACTGCACTGCAGTGCTGCGAACAGCCTCTGAAACATGGCACGCACATTAAAGCCAATATAAAAAATGTGATCTTCATAGAACCTTCAATAATAATAAATAAAAGACAGACACACGTTCAAAATGCTTCACAACAACACAGACAAAAAAAAAAAAAAAAAGCCAAAACATCACTATGATTGTCGGATTTCATATAATGATCATAGGAATACGTGACTAAAATGGTTGATCTTTGTATAATTCAGAACATTAAATTATAAATTAGCAAGCTGTGGGTCTATAAATGATGTACAGTGTTAACCTACTTTGAATTAGCATTTGAGCAGCTTCACAGAGCAAAGATGAGAGGAGTGGGAGCTGGATGTTGGCATGTTACAGCAGTGAGCTGTCCTCTCTATGGATCCACGTGCAGCAGAGTGCTATGAAGAGCTGCGTCATGCCTGGGACCTGTGTGTGTGTGTGTGTGTGTGCGTTTGTGCGTGCCGTGGGCCTTGAGCTCAGTGCTCACCAGGGTCCCAGCGTGGGCTCGCTGCACAGTCATCAGGCGCCTTCTGGAGACGCATTTTACATTGCTGCATCCCTTTACACAGAGCACAATCACTCATGCTGCGGACACCAAAGCCGTTTCTCTTAGTGAAAGGGAGGACTGACGGGTTATAGATGGACTTTTGGCATAAATATATTATCTTCTATCATCTGATATTGGTTTTAGCGGCCTCAATATGGTGCTTGGATCAATAACACAAAACAAATGAGCCAAAGCTGTGCACAGAATTAAAACATTGTCTACTGTCTCAGGCTAAGTCAATGCTATTTTCAAGGTTATTAAAGCCAGTCTGCTATTTGACCTTGTCAAAGCGAATCATTTTAACACCAAAAAACTGACAAGGCACTTAAATGTACAGTACATCATGATGCCATGTATTATGAGTATTAAAAGGGAGCAGAACTAATGAAGACAAATAGCACAACACCAACAAAGAGGCAACGCTGTTTTGACCTTGTAGAGCACTTTTTACAAGAGCAATCCTACAGGTAAGGAATGATGACAAGTAAAAATTAAAGACATTTAGTGAACTAGTTAATAGAGATGGCGCAGTTCTTACGCCACACTGATGTCAAAATTATGTTCGTTTATCTTATATACCGCTTATCCTGTATACAGGGTTGTGGGGGCTTGGAGCCTATATCCCAGGAGACGCAGGGCACACACACACACACACACACACACACACACTACGGGAAATTTGGGAACACCATTGAACCTAATCTGCATGTCTTTGAACCGGGGGATGAAAACCCACCTCACACATGGAGAACACACCAACTCTACACACACAGACCCGAGGCGAGTCCATGACCATGGAGGTGTAAGGCTACAGTGCTAACCACTACGCCACTGTGCCAAGGCATTTCCTCCTACTGTTCACACACTGGCAGGCAACACAGCGTCCTACTGTACATGGTAGAAGCAAACTATTTGCTAGGCTTGTTATGAATCATAATCACAATACAAATAACATCTGCACCGTGATGATATTGTATCAGATGATCCCTGGTTATTTTAGTTACTAGTCAATCGCTACTAGTTAACTAGACATTCTTGCTTGTTGAGGTTGCAAAATTCTGTCAGTTACTGTACTTTACATGTGCTGGCTACTCTCAGTTAGAAAATACTTTCCGTTTCTGCCTTTCCTGAGCTCTATCCAATAGTTTTCACTGCCTGAAGAATAATGTTACACCACTGAGCTTACAAGCGGTATAGCATATGGAGTCCAGACGTCAGTCATATGTCCATGTTAACGGCTTAATTGATTGATCTGATGTTGCTGCTGAACAGTAAGCCTTGAATTAGTTCGATTTAAACACTGCATCGTGCTGGGTGGCTTTCCTGTACTGTAGGCTGATCGGTGTTTTCCGAATTGCTCAAATTGGGTGTGTGACTGTGTGTGCTTGTGGCCTGCGATGACATACAAGGGTGTTCCCTGCTTTGTACCTGGGACGAGGTCCCTGGGACTTGACAACCCTGACACTATGCAGGATTGCAGGATACTGTAAGTGTCTCAACTCAGCTCGGTCCTGGACGACTACCTGCCCTGGACATTTTAGTGTTTTCCCAGCACGCCCGATTTAACTAATCAGCTAATTAACAGCCTTTCATTAATTGACGAGAGTGTGATAGAGCAGGGAAAACACTAAAATGCAGGATCATGTAGGACCATACTTATTAACAAATACTTGAATCTGGACCAAAAGATGCCTCAGAGGATTCTCCCCTTACAAGTTTTTGGCTTCTGGTAATTCCACCGATACTGATACTTTGATGGACGCAAACAATTGTTTTACCTACTGCATAGTGATGTGATACCTGAGACCAAAAATTAATTTAAAAAATCATTGTAGATTGTAGATTATAAGACCGCAACTCAATGGACTTGCCAGGATCTCCAGTGAAATTTTACTCGGCTTAAAAAATACTTGAAATAGTGTTTCGACGCCAACCATGACCATAACATCATTTCCATAAACAAGTACTTAGTAATGTTCTCATTACAAAACAAAATGCAAATGTCAGTCTCTGTGGATGTGGAGTTATACAACATCTACAAATTTTAAGTGACTGCTTCAAAATGCTTCACCTTCTTTTGTTCTAAATAATAGCACAAGTACTCGCAATGTATACTGTAGCTTTATCTGGTCGTACAAAGTAGTACAATCCCAAAAGAAAATTCTAGCCTTTAATGGATTTTATTAACCACCTGTGTGTTTAAATCAAAGCAAATATCCTCTGATTCGCAAAGCCTTACATCTACTCTTGCATGTCTTTAAAAGAAAATAATCTTTCCCACAGTTATCAAACTCCGTGTCATTTATTTACCCAGGCCCGCACTGCAATGACATAAAAAGGATTACACTGCAGGACTTGATAGAAAAACAGGCTATACTTAGCATATCGTAGTCTGCCTTATGTAACTGTGCAAAATTATAAGAAGAGGGGCGTTCGAGTCAAACCGGGACTTTGGATGGCTCTTTAATCAGGATGCGAAACTGATTTACATTTACTTTTTAAAGAGTGAAAGATGTCAGTACGTCTATGATGATAGTCTTCCTGTGAACATTCAGCAAGTGGAACGCCTGACCCTTTGAAAAATCAATGGATAAGTTGTCACCGCGGGAAACTGTGCACACAAACATGAGCTATTGCCACATCCTCCGTACAGTCCTGACCTCGCTTCAAGCCATTTCCACATGTTTGGGTCATGTGGAGGCCAGTGTTTCAGGCGTGAAGCAGGTAGTCCGATCGTGGCTCTGGCGTACTGAGAAACTGTCTTAGGCCATGTCCACACGTAGCCGGGTATTTTTTGAAACTGAGAATTTTTTTTAGAATTCTGTCCACATGACAAAATATCTTTGTCCGCATGAAAACGCACAACGCAGTGCTGTTAGGAGAATCCCTAATCAACAGAGGGACAATAAGAAGCCTAGACAAAACGTCATCACTGGTTGCACTATGTAGAAGTCTGACCAGGTCTTCTCCAAAACCGCCTTCGCTGTCTGTGGGGTCTGTGTCGTCTGAGTTTTGTGTGTAGCAGCAGTGAGCTTCGTAGTACATTCAGGCACTTCCAGTAAGTAAGTCCAGTTAACACAGTCACTAGTTTACTGTATGTAAGTCCACTATTGGACAAAAATCCTCATAAACAAAGCTGACGTCAAATCAAGGAGACCAGACACAGACATTGACATCATCGGCACACATGGTGATGTTACAACAAGCCAAAATCTCCATTTCTCCTGACAACACAACACCACTGAAAACTGAGTTTTGGAAAATCTTCACTTTGGACGAAGTTTTCTTGAAGCTCAGTTTTAAGGACCAAGACTGCGTTTGCATATGAACGAAAGGCCAAAACCGCAGAGAAAAATCTCAGTTTTTAAAAATATCCAGCTACGTGTGGACATGGCCTTATCTTAATGATATTCAAGCACTAATGAAGCGCTGGGAGAAGTGTGTTAGTTTAGCAGGGGATTATATAGACACTTAAAAGGAGTTTTTACACTCAACAGTGTTCTGTTATTCTGCACAATCAAAAGTCCTAGTTTGACTTGAATGTCCCTCTTAGAACTGTAGATGAGTTCAAGAGAAATTAAATCAAAAGAAATTCCATCTTGGGTTAGGAACACTGGTCTCAATCTCGACATGGACTCATCCATATGTAGTGTTGGCTTCATCTTGGTCTTGCCCCAGTGACTTTCAAAGTGTCAGCCAAGGTGGTTTTAATACCAACACTATGGCATGCTCACATGTGGAAACTCCTGTAGGATTAAGATACAGGTATACTGTACTATAAACTAGAGATGTTTCGATACCATTTTTCCCCTCCCGATACCGATTACGATACTAGGGCTCAGGGTATCGGCCAATACCGAGTACTGATCCGATACCTGGGTGTGTATCTGTATATACAGCTGTAGATACTCCTAGCCCTGTATTAATTGACAGAATTATTTTATGCTGTGCTTTAGATTTATCCCTTAATAAAACATGAACATGTACATATACAGTAGTGAATTAGAGCGTTTTTATTATCTGACATACATTTAACAGTATTACTTATTTTTGAAAAAGAAACTGACATCTGAAACAGATGAAAATGGTATCGGATCGGTACGTGGACTCAAATACTCGCTGATACCGATGCCAGATTTTTTTGTGGTATCGGCAGCATTTACGATACTAGTATCGGAATCGGAACAACCCTACTATAAACTGACTCTAAATACTATATATATACTATAAATATAAGATGGTTTGGGTTGCTGCTCTGTCTGAAAGTGTACTTTCAGTCACTCATTCAGCACTTATATAATGCAACAGTGAGTGGATCACTTAGCAACAAATTGTAAGGTCAACAATATGAGTAAGAATATGAGCAAGTCAGCAGTGATGACAGTGATGATGTCAGGGAATTGTAACTCAAAAAGGAACCCATCCTTTTCTGAGAATAGTGGGATTATACACCGATCAGCCATAATATCAACACAATATAACATCATGTTAACTGGTGACAGGATCATGGGCACCCAAGGCTTATTTATGTTCGTGAGGAGCCAGCCTGTATGGTCCAATCCCACAAAAAAAGTTATGCAATGCTCAATACCACAGTAGAAATGCACCAGAACACCTAGTGCAAAACAACTCACTGGGACTGAAGGAGCACAGTGTCAAATTACGCGCACACACACACACACACACACACTCTCGCCTTTACAGCCCACCTCCCACCCCCTCCTCCTCTCGGCTTCTCACACAAACACAAACGCACACACTCTGCCTTACACAGAAACTCTGCAAGCACTAAGATCCAGGGGAGACGATTACCTACAATTTCGCAGCGCAAGAGAGAGAAAAACAGTTGGCTCAATTGTGATCACGTGATGCTCGGCGTCAAAACAAAAAGCGTATGCGTGATACATGATACTCTGTACTCGTAAACCAAGACAATGCTCGTTTTTCAAGTCAAAATTTATTTAAAATCTTTGCTCGTCTTGCGGAACACTCGTAAACCGCGTTACTCGTAATCCGAGGTTCCACTGTACAATCCAGCATCCATGGGATGTAGTGAACAAAAATGTCGAGGTACCCACCTCGCAATTTATAGCACCCAAAGGATCCACTGCCAAATTCCTGGTGATAGACCCCACAGCACACACCCAGAAGACCTGTGGAGCCACACCATGAGATGCCAGAGCCATCCAGGTGCCACAAGGAGAACCCAAATCCTGATCTGTATACACTGTTCTTGTCATATATTATAATGTTAAACAATAGTAAGTGCATCAAAAGGATGAGCAAATTGTATATGACAGCACAAGGATGTCTTTATGATTACAGTCACAGTTCTTTGGCAGAAAGGAACAAAATCCAGGTGAGAAATTAAGCAAATGCATTATACAATTCATACAATTACTAATGATTTAAGATATTAATATAACTGTTTGATGAACAAAAAATACATGCACCATCATTTAATCAAAATTCATCCACTTTGTTATAAAACAAAATTTTGTTCCATTAGGGGAAAACTCTGAAAGACACGTAATAGTATCGATTTGACTTCATTCCTGCAAATAGACAGACAATCAGGGAGAAAGTACATTATCTTAAGTATCATTTCGAATTAAACCAGTCGTCAGAAGCCAGCTATCATTTACTACAGAGTCCATGACACTATGTCAATAAATGTAGCCAAGAAACACTTTTTTTTCCCCCTCAGAGAGAGATCATCCGACTTACACAGCAGGTCTGCAGTTGATCTAGACCCAATTCCAGGAACATGAGGTGGGAATACACCCTGGATTGAACACTAGGGAGAAACACACACATTCACCCACCCACTAACACCTAGGGGGAATTTGATGTAGCCAATCTATCTGTCATTGGGAGGAAATCTTGAGGAAACCCACACAAACACCAGGAACACCAGGAAACGTCACATTAAAACACTACGCACACAGTACATAGAGCTCAGGATTGAATCTGGAACCGTGGAGCTGTGAGAGGTCAACTCTGACTACTGTGCAAACCGCTATACCGTACACACACACACAAAAAGAAAAAATAGAAAATGTAATATTTAATGGGATATGTCATAAAGACAGCATTTAAAGGGATATATCAAAATGGGTGACACTGGGATTAGTGTACTTAATGCTTAGGTGGAGATTAATTTAGACAGTATAGAATGACGTGTCTGTTCTTTAGTTATTATGCAAACTGGAATGTAAGAATCAGTTTATGGATATGTGGGTGTATTTCCTTTCCTCCAGATGCTTTATATTGATCACATCTTTGTCTGAAACAATGGCTCATAAGATCACATTTTGATCAAGTAGATGTCAAAACAAGGTAAGACGCATACTATTTTTAACACACCCTTCCCTAGCTCTGTCACACAGCACACAGCAGGCTCTGACAGGTGTCAGCAGATTCACCATGACGTCTCTATTAGTAAATATTTAGTAATCCTCAGAATAGTAGATGATTCATTATTTATTCATCTTAATTAACCTCATTGGGGGTACGGTGGATATGAAGTCTCTTCCAAAATCACTGGGTGCAAGGTGGGAGAACTCACCCCACAGAGGACGAGAGACCATCACGTCGAACAATACACACTTACAGACACATTTCTAAGACAAATACTGTCATGTATTTGCACAGAGGACCCAAAGGAAACTTGCAAACACAGGAAGAACATGGCATCGCATAAAGAGCTCAGGACTATACAGGTTAATAGATATTTACTATTAGATAATTACATTTAAAGATGTATTAAGTGAATGAATGAGTGTGTATGTGTGTGTGCCCTGCGCTGGATTGGCACCTTGCCCAGGGTGTACCCAGCCTCATGCCCTAAGTCTCCTGGGATACATGCCAGTATTTGTCTCTGATATGTGTCCCTGCGACCCTTGATACAGGATAAAGCGGTATAAACGATGAGTCTGTGAGTGAGTGAGTGAATATTAAGTGAAAAAAAAACATCAAAATTATGCTTCACTGTATGTTTCTCACCTTCCATGCGGAAGGCCTGGGTTCAATTCCCAACCAATGGCCAAACCGCAGCCACTGGGAGCATTGCAGGTCCCAAGCCCGGATAAAACGAGAGGGTTGTGTAAGAAAGGGCATCCGTGCCAAGTTGTGTGTGCAGGTCGGATGGTCCGCGGTGGCGACCCCTCGACGGAAGGAGTCAAACACTAACAATGTACTGAATGTAAACTGTTTTAAGAAGTCAGGCAATTAAAAAACAGACACTTTCCAATATTCAGGATTTAAATTTTAAAAAATTAGTGCATATCATATCTAGGACACCTGTATTTATATTGTTATTACCACCGAAATAAAAGTTGACGTAAATCCTTTACAAGCCTCACTCTTGTATATATGCAGTCAATGTTAGCATCATAAATTCAGATTTAGCCTGTAAAACACAGCCAATTAGGACTGAAGGAGGGAACCAGCTTTGTTTTGCAATCTTAAGCTTCTTTTAATGTCCTACTCCTTCTGTTCTCCATTTTCCTACCTCTTAAGCTCCTCTGTCTTTATCTGAGCCAAATAATTATCTCACTTCATCCTACTCTTCGACATTCTGTCCTTTATCTTTGTTTTTACACACATGCGCAAACACACACACACACACACACACACACACACACACACACACCAAAATTACTCCAGACAGTAATGAGGCATTTCTTGTGTAGGGACATAAAAAAAAAAAGAGTCAGATCACAGAGGGGCTAAAAAGGAAAAGAAGCTTCACTATGCCTTATACAAGCACCCAAACCACATGGGAGGGACCTTCAACACTTTTTAGAAATGAGGAGAAGATGCACATTACACCTGTGAAGAGTAAGAATTACTCATCACTGAACAGGGACATTCTGCTGTGTTTTTTTCTTCACACGAAATGGCTTCAAAATGTTCACCTCATTCGCACCAAAGTCACACTGCAATAAAAATGCATCAAATCCAGCTTGGCAGGAAAAAAAAAAAATGAGTGCTTTGCATCTTAACTCTGTAAAGATGGCAATCTGTCGAGTCATCTGTGAGTTCTTCAGGGGGGCAAGAGCGGCAAAGGAAATAACGGCAAGAAAGTTCCAGAACAATCCATCTATAAATCCCCTCTCTTAGATAACACACAGGATAAAGAAAGCAGGTGGATTTACAGGTCCAAGGTCTCCGGAGTGGGAGCGATACTGACTTCCCACCCACTCAAGAGGTGCTAAAGTCAATTACTGCAAATCCTTACAGTTGTGGTAATACAATTTATTTCATACACATCGTTTTTTTTTTTCCTCCTAAATATTGATGAAGCTCACAGTATGTGGAAGAGACATTTTGTAACCATACAGCTGCATTTCTACTTAATAATCTCACGCCACTGGCCTGGATGTAATATTAAAATTGCACTGCATACTTGACTTGTTAGCAGCTAAAGAAGTTATTAATGATCTAGGGGAAAAGTTACCCTAAAACCTGACTAAAATGTCCGTTTAAGGCAATTTTTCAATTTCAAAATTGATGTGTAAGCCTGTGGCACAGAACACACTTCGACAGCATTAAACCAATGGCTTTTAAAGGAGACACTGAACATGAAAGACAACCCTAAATGTCAGCCCTGAGTGTCCTGTGCTGCTGAATGCTCCTGGTGGTTAAGGCAAGTAAAATATATCTTAAGAGATAAAGATAGGAAAATTGGCTGTTGCTGATAGGCTGGAACAATGTCATATGGCCTGGTCCGTGCCACTTTATTTATTCCTCTTTTACAGAGCCAGAGGCCGTGTACAAGCACCGAAGTTTGTTTTTTTTCCACCCACACACAGAATGGACAGCTGGAAAAACATGAGGAAAAATTTACTGAATTTGTCAAAAGGCGTACATCAACAAACATTCTCCAAAATCACTAACTGTGCAAATTTAAAATATATCAAGCACTCAGCACTGATTCATTATTTATAATTGTGTTTTTGTTATTTTGTTCAAGTTATTCATTGTAAAAGAAATTTTTTAATAAAATTAATGGGTTTTTTTTTGAGAAAACTTAAAATTTCTCGCAGTGGCATTGCATCCAAATACGTATACAGTACTTGGAGTACAATATGGAGTTTGTCCCTCTTTTTATATATATATAAATAACAGCTTCCACTCTTATATACATATATACTATAACAGCTTCCACTCTTCTTGGAAGGATGTCCGCAAGATTTTAGAGTGTTTCTGGGGGAATTCGTGCCCATTCATTCTGTAGAGCGTTTATGAGGTCGGGCACCGATGTTGGACGAGAGGACCTGGCTCGCAATCTCCGTTCCAGTTCATCCCAAAGGTGCTCGATGGGGTTGAGGTCAGGGCTCTGTGTTAGGACCAATCAAGTTCTTCCACATTGAACTCATTAAACCATGTCTTTATAGTCCTTGCTTTGTGCACAGGGGCTCAGTCATGCTGGAATATAAAAGGGCCTTCCCCAAACTTTTGCCACAAAGTTGAAAGTGTAGCATTGTCCAAGTATGTCTTGGTATTCTGAAGAATAAGGGGATAAGGGGCCTGATCTACACACTTGAATTCAATAATTAACAGGTTTGGCCAAATACTAAATACATAAATGCAGTTTATGACCATAGGTGACATACTTGAGATACTTCACATAAAATACTTTTGGTGTTGCTACTGCTATCTTTTTGTCTACCCAGTGAAGCAGATATTACTACTCTTTATATATGTAATTGAATCACTATCAGAAGGTTAGCAGAAATCACTGATGTAGGCAATGCCTACGCAGCTGGTTGTTTATTTGAAACATGTCCAAGTACCAGTCCCTACTGAACTACTGAAATACTGAATAATTGAATTTTATCCCTGCTAAAAAAAAGAGATGAGAGATTCAGTAATATTTAAATGTTTGTTTTTTAGTTTGGTTTATTTTGTGCTCACTTTTATAAATTAGTATCTGAAATGATGAAATTTTACTTCTTGGTAGAGTAAGAGTCTTCTCAATCCTTGTCACATTTTTGCAATCACTGACGTAACACTAAGCATGAACAATGCAAGAAATATACAGCGACTTCCAATACCTTAACGCGTGATGTCGAAAAACACGTTCCCATCATTGCATGAACTAGAAACACGGCTGGTCCAACAGGTGTAGGAAGCAGTTGTGCAGCACTCCATGCAGCAGAACAAGTAGCAAGCTTGCACCTGTTCTACTGTCCAAATAAATAACAAGCCTGGAAACAAAAGGCCTGCTGAGAATGTTCCTCGCTCCAACAAAGCAATACTTTATGTCCTTCAAGAAAAAGTTACAGTGATGCTACCAGCTAAGGGGAGCACATAAATCTGTATAGCTTAAATTGAAAGGCTCTTAGCTGTATACTATGAATTAACTGCTGCAGTGTAGAACTTATATTTATCATGCTTGATAAGAACCTGCAGTGTTACGTAGCACCAAAATAACACTTAAGAGTAAGCTTTTGTTTTATTAAAATCCAGTGAAATAATGTTGATCTAAGATGAAGCTTTAGATATAAGCAGGTGAATGACAGTTAAGATTTGGTCCAAGTGATCATCTTTTGACTATTGTTAGAGACTAAATATCATAGATATGTTATGCATCAGGTGGCATTGTGGTGCAGTGGTTAGCACTGTGGGCGCGCATCTCCGGGGTCAAGGGTTTGATTCCTGCCTTGGGTCTGTGTGTGTGGAGTTTTCTCCAGGCGCTCCGGTTTCCTCCCACAGTCCAAAGACATACGGATTAGGCACCCGTCTCAAAAAAATTGCCCATAGTGTGTGTGTGTGTGTGTGTGTGTGACCTGCAATGAATTGTTCAGGTTGTACCCGGCCTTGTGCCCCAAGTCTCCTGGGGTAGGCTCCAGGGCCCTTACAACTCTGTACTCTGCAGAAGCAGGATTCAATATGAATACATTAATAAATGCTCTTATACCTTTGTACCTCTGAATGCTCGACTCCGATTGGTCAGAAGCTGTTAAAAGATTGCTTGTAACAGCTTAACAATAGTTCCAGCATTAAGGTTTATCTTAGCACCCTCGTCCTCATATGTTCTTGTTTCTACGGTAACATCTTACACATGGACTTGTATGAGAAGCAATCAAAATAAACAGACTTCCATAGTACTTTTTAACAGTTAAAAAGCCCTGACTAAAGAGGAATGTCATGAAAAAATGACAGCTCTTCAGTTTCTCTGTAACAGGAAAACTGCATTTAAAATATATATATATATCTCATGAACTTTAACACAGAGAAAAAGTGATGCTGGTGAGGTGTAGGAATGTATAGTTTATTATTACATAAGTGATAACAACCACTAACTTTGCATGCAACTAAAAAGGGATAAAAAGTATGATGCGTCACTGGCAGACTGCTGTAGTATAAGAGGAATATATAACGCTTCTTATGAGGGTGGTTGGAAAGTCTAGGCTTTAGTGCTTAGATGGTTTTTAATATGTAGAATGCCGGATTTATAATTGAAAATATGGATTTTTAAAAAAACTTTAACCACAATCTGTATTGTTACTCAGCATGTAAGAGACTAATTCAAAACTGAACATCGGTATTAGAAACACTGGATCAGATCGAAGCTGCTGATTCATTTAATACAATTAACATATCTGACTTTGATGGCATGTACTGAACAGAGGGCAGGAATCAATCAGTCCTGAGGGTTCACATCAGAGACGTCAGTTTCAGTGACTTCATCAAGTACCAGCTAATTCTCAGACTATGAATACAATATGAATAAAGCAGGCTTTCCCCGATGAGGATCACCTTGGTAACTTGTGTTAGTGGAGAAAGCTTTATGTATCACATTCCACAGAGTTCCTGAACACCAGCTGTGCAGCAGTGCGGTTATGACAGCCTTCACTAGCAATGAATCACCACCTTTTCACCGTGTATCCAACTTCCCACTGAAGAGTGGGCAACCATCTGAAGCATCTGAATGCAGTCGTATAGGTAATGGAGTAGCAAAGCTGTCAAGTGCCACTCAAAACTATTGACACCCAAGCTAAATAACGGTGGTGATGCGTGCGTTAATAACCTGAATGCGCAGGTGATCAGAATAACGGTATAAAGTTCACGATCAGGTGCTTACCGCTCGCGTTCTTGCCACAGATGAGATGCTGGTAGGGTTGCAGCAGACCCCATAGCTCTGAGTCGTTGTTGATCGCTTGCTCCAGGGACTCGACCGTGAGCTTGGGAACTCCGTTTTCCTTCTCCACGAGCGCGCTCTTCAGCACGCGCCCGAACACCTCGCGAAACAGGGTCTCCATGCAGGCGGTCAGGTAGATGGCGGCGTGCTCGTGAATCCTCAAAGCCACACGACTGTCCACCATCCACCGGAAAAACTTCCCTACGGAGAAGACGAGACCGCAGCGCGCGGACTTGCCGCGGCTGAACCGATCGGCCGTGCTCATGTTGTAGAGCGAGAGCGCGCCGAGCGCCGCAGTCACGCAGTTGGCGGAGATGGTCCACGACAGCACCACCTTGATGGCGCTCTGCACCTCGTGCTTGGTGCACTTGGCGTAGCGCAGACTCAGGCGCTGCGCCTCGCGGGCGACCCGGACGAGCGCGCGGCTCAGCAGCGCCGACAGCTTGGCCACGATGTCGCGGGACGCGCCGGCTGCGCGCGTCACATCGTCGTCCTTCCGCAGCGCGCCCTCCACCTCGGCCACGCTCCACGGCACCTCCTCGAGCTCGGGGAGCTTGGCACATTGGCCCGAGCATTCGAGGATCTCCGTGTCCTCCGCCAACACGGTGTTCACCGTGTCCAGACTGTTGTGCCTGCTGTGCATGGATTCGGTCAGATGCCAGCAGTTTCCCCCATGCGGGAACGACGGGTGCGTGTCGGAACAGCAGAGCGACACGCTGGACGACCTAAACGAGTCCGCCGCTCCACCATAACCGGAATCGAGCGTCAAATCCTCCAGCGTCCTCGCGGCTGCCTTACCCTTGCCTGCCATGGCTGCACTTCATAATTGTGGGCTGTGCCTTGCGTTTAAGGGAATAAACCAAAATCTGGCTACATTCACGCAGTCAAAGAAAGTCCCGCAGATTGTTTGTTTGTTTGTTTGATTGTTTGTAAAGAGAAAGGGTTTTGCGCACAGGTGTAATGCAGCAGTTCCCTTCCTTCGACAGTCAACAGGCGAATCCTCCTCCAGACTCTCAGCCTCTCCAAGTTAGTGCGCGCAATTTGAGAGCTCGCTCCCTGAAACCTTCTCCAACCACTGCAGAGCCGCTCGGTAGGCGGGGACATGCAAATATGGCTTCAGATATGCCCAATCAGCATCCGCGCGCAGGAGTGACTGACAGCCCGGTTCGGAATTAACCCGAGATTCCGATCACTGCGCTTATCCGGTGAGGTGAAGAAATCGGTAAGGGGAAAAAATAAAAATAAAAAATCCGTGTAGGAGAATGAAAATCAGCCGTGGGGTCTGAAGACGTGCTGGATTGTGGACAGTTGTTGAAAAACGGCTAATGAGGCAAGAAAATGTAATAGTCTTTAAGCAACATGTTCCAGGCAGAACTGTCACTTTACTGCGGTATAACAGCTGATCCGTTCTGCATCATCCTGCACTCATCATGGCTCATTATCACACACACACACACACACACACACACTGCCTGCAGAGGCTGCTCACGCTGAAGATGCTGTGGAAAAAGCTACTTCTGTAACGCACCCACACACCCACACAATCTGCATCGTCCATACACATATAAAATATTTAAAACGTACTGCTACAACTGTTAATATATGGATCACATGACAGGAAATGGCTTGACACACCTGAGGACTCCTACATCACTACATCATCATCATCATCATCGTCATCATCATTATGTAAGAACAATCTCAGTATACATATGGGGAACCATGTTAATAATTAAAACTGAATGAATAAATGTTGAAAGTGCATTATGTACTGTATATACTTGTGTTTATACTGTAGTATAAAATCAAAAGTGTATACTATTAAAAACTACTATTCCCCATGGGAAATTAGCCTAAGTACAGCTGATCATTGTTCACTCATTCATTGAATTCAAGTTTACTGTTTGATCCCCGTTAGGGTCAGTTTGGAGAAAGTTGGAGGAAACCTTGAAACCCTGAGGGAACCCATACAGAGATGCACAGGATCATCAATCTTAGATGTTTTATGTATAATAATAATAAAGAAGAAGGAGGATAATTATTATTATCATCATTATTTTCATTATTACTTTGGCAGCACAGTGGCTTAGTGATTAACACTGCGGCCTCGGACCTCCAGGGTCAAGGGTTCGATTCACACCTCGGTTCTGTGTGAATGGAGTTTGCATGTTCTCCCCGTGCTGGTGAGTTTCCTCTGGGTACTCTGGTTTCTATCCAGACATGCAGATTAGGTTCATTGTCCCACAAAAAAAAAATTCTCATAGTGTGTGTGTGTGTGTGTGTGTGTACCCTGCAATAGATTGGCACGCAGGGTGTACCCTGCCTCATGCCCTAAGTCTCCTGAGATAGACTCCAGCCCCCCACGACTCTGTATACAGGTTAAATGTTAGAGAATAAATGAATGAATAAATGAATTATTATTATTTTATGTTTTGCTTTGTTTTGTTTTTAATTCATTCTTTTCTGAACCCCTTTAAATTACAGACTTTGATAGATAACCATTGTTTGGCATCCCTTGTGAATGTTAATAATGCCATAGGTAAGTACATACTCTCATCACTGTCACTGCTTAATCATCCTCACAGCATCTTAGTAATCATTGGATATTAAATATTCACTACCCAGGTGTGCACCATTCTCATATTTTTTGTTGACAAATGAAAGGAGGGTCTGTCATCAGTCTCAACATCAATTTACCATCAGGGATTGTGTGTACAAACAAATACTAATGTATACTAATTATATAAAATACTATTTAAAAAAGAGCCCTAACTGTTTATGTAATCAGCAAATGTTATGACACCATGCAGAGCATTAAGGGAAAGCTGTTTGGTATACAGTAATCAAGTAATTAAAGATTTGCCTGATTAATATAATATAATTTGTAATTGTCTCATAAATGGCCTGGTCCAATTTAATTTTCAAGACCTCATCAAGTGGCAGCCGTGGACTGGGGATCGGAGTCTTAATTAAGTTCACTAAGCTTCCAGGGTGCTAAATGAACACATTCACTTTTTCCGTGACTCCCTACGAGGATGTTTAGGGGCTGTAATGATGGTAAATGAGAGATCAGGCATAAATGTACATAAGCATAATACTCTAATAGTGCCATGGTGCATCAGCTGCACTTTTACTACACCTACATTTATAAGTGCAAGGTTGTAAACAGGCAGCATGGTAGCTCAGTAGGTGTGTTCCTTCCTCATAGCTCCAGAATTCCTCTCTCAGTCCTGAGCTCAGGTTACTGTCTGTCTACAGTCTTTAATATTCTCCCCATGTCTGTTTGGGTTTCCTGCAGATTCTCTGCTTTTCACAAAACTCCCAAAAAATATGCTGGTAGGTGGACTGGCTATGCTAAAGTGCCCTTAAGCGTGAATGAGTGCTCATATGTGTGATAATGAGGCCCTATAATGGACTTGTGTATCATCCAGGGATTTCTGGAATACCTTTTTGTGCCAGTGCCCTGAACAAAGCAGGTGTTAATGATGAACAACTCTAATGTTGTTCTAAAGATAAACGAAGAAGGTAACTATATCATTATAAGATGCAGTTTAGATCATCATCTCTTCCATACTTAAAATAATTTCTGAATGTTCTTAGATTTAATTTAATTATTTCGAAGCATCTGTTTAAATTACATGAATTAAATTCATTATAAAACCTCCAGAGTGTACCACATTATATACATAAACTTTTCCAAGTTCCAGGTAGCTGAAAAACACCAAATATTAAAACGCATTCTTGATCAAAGCAATAAGCCATAGTGCATTTGTAATAAATAAAAAAATCTATCACACAGTGTGTAAAATGTGATTATATGTGTATTTTTGTTTTTGTCATAAGCTACAGTAACTTATTAACATAGATCATTTGAAGCAAACTATTATACTAGCCTAATGTCTCAGTGGTATATAGGATTGGTTTTTCGGGTTTGTACTGTATATTCATTGTTTTTTTTTTTATAACATAACAGAAACAGGCTCACTCAGCTACCAGTTCATTGAAAAACATTAGACTGGATTTTAGGAATACCACATTCATTGGTGGGTTCTTGAGTTTTTGGTTACCCTGGTTGAATAGGGCCAAGCCACACTAAGTGTCTAAAAGTCTTCCCTCAGTATATAGTATATAGAATTTAGGCACGTTCACGGAAGTAAGTAATCGGGGTACTCCACAAGTACTCCAAAGTTCAGCTGAGACGCATATGATGCCTCTGCAGTCCCACTGAATTAAATCGGGTTGGTATCTTTAAAAGTCACGGTATATTTACTACAAATTTAACATTGTCTAGGCACCACAAACCTTTTAATTCATGTGGACCTGCGACTTTTACTGTTATACATTAAACACAACCTTGCAAGAAGTGTGCTGACTGTGGTAAAAAATTTGGAAAGTGCAACTACCAACATATTTAGTATGATCAAAACTCCCTTGTCCCTGCATGTTGCCCTGTGCTTAATTGGCAGCGTGCATAGTTTCTGACCTAATCGAGCTGCTTTTGAACTGACTGCGCAAATTCCTCTTCATTTTTGAAGTAATACAAAGCCATTTTACCTTGGTGAAGGAATGACTGAAGGACTAACTTATACAGCGACTTTCTTCACAGTGCATTATTCAGGAACACATACATCACTTTCCTTCACATCTATAAAAATCACATCCCTCACATCAGTTTCAATTTACTCGTTTATATTGTACTGTACATTGCTTATTCTGTACAAAGACATCCTTTCTTGAAACCCAATTACTACTAAAATTGTGTAATACGCCTCCCTAACATTTATGTTTTCTCAACACTGAAATATTTATTTGATATACAGTATATATAATAATATTCATCATATTCATTCATATTAATAATATTCTCAAGCTTTTCGACATGTCCATGAGTGACCATTTACACCACTTCACACTGGCTTTTAAACAATGAGATGAGGTACAGCTTTAGTAAATGTCAGATGCATTTTGCATGTGCATGTACATACATCCAGCTGAGAGGAAGAGTCACATGGGTAAGAGAGACTGTCCATGTGCATAATGAAAGAACACATGCCTTATGTACTTATGATGCCACTTACCAAAAATTTCCATATTATAATGATGTATGATGCTGTTTTAGTTAATAGATGTACCTGATATCTTTAGTAATTAAGCTTCAATTTGTTTTTAGTTAAATAAATGTAATTGACGCCTTTTTTGGTATCACTCTGATATTAAAGGGAGTCAGGAAATTAGTCATTATTGTTATTGTTCATGTCATTCATTTCATGCAATTACTTATCCTATATATTTGTCTCCTTAATAATACTGGCAATTTGTTAACAATGTGTGTGTGTGTGTGTGTTTTTTTTTTTGTTGTTGTTGTTGTTGTTATCGATATTTTCAGGTGTGGCATACAGTATATTGGTCTTATAGACAATTTCTTCAGTTGAATGAATGTGCTAATTAGCAAACACCATGCTGGCTTCACTGCGTAAATATTTCAATTGAGTGCTCAATTGCCTACCATTTAATTTGTGATTTACGGAGTACGTGTAATGTCTGCAGAAAGCAGTATCTAGCTAAGCTCCAGACATCGTGCCTTTTAATTGAGTTACTGCTGCATGTTTTTCCATGACTTCTGGTTGCCTGGAAACATTAAAAAGTCTTATGGCATGTAGTCATGGATTTGAGACACATACTGTTTTTTGTTTGTTTGTTTGTTTGTTTTTTATCACAAATTACAAAGTATCATTATGCTCATGCAGTGGTACACCTAGACTCCTAATTAACATTCCACTCATTATGAAGTAAAAAAAGAGAACATTTCAAGAGGGTTGCATAATGATGCAATGAGAGGGAACGTCTGGGTGAGCAGTTATGGGGATCTTGCAAGGCGCTTAACCCTTAACTGCCCACCTGCATGTTTGGACTGTGTCTCATCTTAGATGATGAATTTGTCAGTCAAATATAGAAATGTCAGCACATGATTAGATTTAACACTTGCTCATTGCATGATGTTTAACTGCTATTTTTTAAAACTATTTATTTCGGAATTTTCTGTCTGTAATAAGCAAAGAAAATACAGAATTATTACTTAATAATAATAATAATAATAATAATAATATACTGTATGTGGTATAGTGGGACAGATTTTCTAACATAAAAAGCTACATATTTATTTTATTTCAGTATATAGCTGGCATATATAACAACATGAACTTTCTTGTTTCATGGACATTCCACAATGTTCAATTATAAATATACTTGAAAATGATCCACTTTTGGGTGGTAGCAGTAACTCACTTGTTAAGGTGTAACTCAGTGACACTAATTATTTTCCTCTAACTGCACTCCTATTATGTTCTATACTATTCCTTCCCTATGCACGTACAGAAAATACATATACTTCCCCAAATTTGCTTATGTCTGAAATAGTCTAGATTTCTAAGTTGTTATTAAGCTGTTGACTAATCGAATCCAGATCTCAAGTTTCAACACAAATCCTGTCCTATTCTAAACATCTTTTATCTCTGGACTGAGGATGGATAATGTACAGAAAGCATACCATTAAACCCTGCTCTTCATACAGTACAGTATATGGAGTTAGGAAGTAATGCACATTTAATATACGTTTGCTTCCCACTAGCGGCCAACAGCAGTAGTGCATGTAATGTGTTCACCCAAACCCAAATACTTTCCAAAACATCAACTACATTATATTACACAGCCTATATTGTAAAGTCAATTTTTTAAATTAAGATTTTATTTATATTAAGTGCACGAGGTATTATCTGTAAAAAATCATTTATCTTTAGCACAAAAACTGCAAGAGTAGATTACATTAACATTTTGTTGTTGATTACTGAAGTATATTTGAATAGTTATAGTTATGAAGAGTCATAATTATGAAGAGCAGTGTTCACATAAAATAATAACTTAAGATAATAAGAAGATTTAAAAAATCACAGCTTTGAAACTTTATAGGCTCTGTATCACATTCCTTTCATCCATCATATATACAAGAAATTAATCAAAAATGTTATTCAGTCATGACTTTTGCCATAATCAAACAATACCTTCAACACACACACACACACACACACACACAATCCATCAATACATTCACTGACCACAAACTTAATACTAGTGCAGGAATTCTCTCACTGTTTTATAGTCAGGAACCCCTTCAACTTCATACAAAATATCACTGGTACCCTTGGGCTTGTTACTACTTTACTCTTTACTCTTCTTCACAAACTAATCAAAACTTATGCACAAATCTAAGTGTACATTGAGATTTTCTTTATTTATTGGATCAAAAGTGTTTCTTTAATTTTAGAACATTCCACTTATAGACTCTATCTATCTATCTATCTATCTATCTATCTATCTATCTATCTATCTATCTATTCATTAAACTACAACTGACATCAGATTTTAGTTACATTTATTGGCACAATATATACAATTACAGTTGCGTCTTACATTATCATTGTACAGTACATATTCATTACTTGTTCAGCCTGTTTCTTTCTGCCGTATAGGCGTACTGTATATGGCCAGAATGACTAGATTTCCTACTCTGTACCTAATTGTAGTTTTCAGCCAAAATAGATGATAAATGAGTGAGTGGGAACCCACTTACAAAAACAATGCCTTGGTAAAAAAACAATATGGAAAACTGTCAGTGATTGAGGGTGGCACGGTGGTGTATTTTCGGGTGGTCTGGGTTAGATTTTTGTCTATTTGTGCATGGAGTTTGCATGCTCTCCCCTATTCTTGGAGGGTTTTTTCCGGGTACTCCGGTTTCCTCCTACAATCCAAAGACCTGCAGATTAGGCTAATTGGCGTTCCCAAATTATCCATAGTGTGTGAGTGAGTGTGTGTGTGTGCCCTGTGATGGATTGGCACCCTGTCCAGGGTGTACCCCGTCTTGTGCCCTATGTCTCATGGGATAGGCTTCAGGTCCCCCGTGACCCTGAATACAGGATAAAGCCGTAGAGAATGAGTGAATGATTGAGTGTCAGTGATTGGTGTAACGTTATTAAACAAGGTAAATTATACGTACTACGCTTGCCCATTTTTCCTGCTTTCAACACATCAGCTGTGGTTTTGATGCTTCAATTGGTCAGTGTATGTTCAAACGTCAGTGCGTTAAACCTAGGTATGAGCATTTGGTCATAGAAAAAGAAAGGTTTATTTTAGGGCAAGTATGGTGTTGTGTATTGAATTGGAGCGTTTCACAACAGGAGGATATAATTATGCTCTGTGATACTCAGGAAAGTTACACAAAGTCGTCAAATATAACTCCTTGTCAGTATGACAGGACTTTCACCTCGAGAAAGGTAAAACAGTACTTATTTTAGCAAAGGTGTTAAATACACTCTAACTTTAGCTGCGCATCAGAAACCCTAAACAGTGCGCAAGCGCACACACACCATCCTTGTTCCGTCTTCGTTCATGCCCAATGTCATGTGCTCATCCGGGAACTTTAGCTACAGCCTATCAGCGGCGCGAGAGCGAGCGCCATTATTTACGTCGTCGTTGTTAACGGAGTATAAAAATATAGACACTTTTTGTATATATTGTAATATTTTCAGTAATGTGCATTAATGTATATATATGTTATATATATATTTTATTAGTTGCTTGTATAAGTGTTTATTAATCATTTAACAAGGATAAATACAACAGCCCAGACAATCACACTAGAAGAACGTGACTTCGGGATGAAAGACGTCAGACCCGGTAGTAACCAATCACAAGCTGTTGAGGCCACGTGCGTGGTTGTCTGGGCGGAGTGAGGGAGTTACTCGGGCAAAAGTGCGCTCGAGCTTCTACGTGAGACGAAGAGAAATAGACGCTTTTTTCGCGGACTCGATATAGGAATTAAGGCTGAAATTAGTCAGATGGATGTGTATTTTGTGCGGGGTGTGTTAGAGATCTGATAAAGTCGCATTTGAGCGTCGGTACTGAGTTTTTACTGCGAATTTTAATATTTACATAACCGTTACCGTTTTGTAGTGCGTGCCACCGAAGAGAGAACACGAGGGTTTCGTTTAACTAAATATATACATGAAATTATATTGTTTAGAATAGATTATTGAGACATTGAGATTATCTGATCATTTGTTTTCGCATTTATTGACATTTTCGTGTTTTTTTGTGATTCAGAAAAAAACAAGTTATACAACAGGGGGTACAGTGCACAGCGCGGTCCTAAAGCCCGCCCTGTATAGGACTAGATCAGCGCGCCTCGTTCGCACGTAAAGCCAAATGTTTCAGCTGTGGGTTGTGTAAACATTCTCTGACACTATGGAAAGCGTTTTGTTAGAGCAAGGATAATTTCATTCAGTTAAACTAATTTTTAAATTGCATGAACTTTAACTCAAGACTACACAAATTGCTGGAAGGAGATTAGTGAGAAGTCTGTTGAATTTAAAAAGGTTTGCCAGGTGAAGTAATGGTCGTAAATACAGTCCACTGGTTCAGGAAGGGCTTGCGGCTGCACGACAATCCTTCCCTCCAAGAGTCGATCCGGGGAGCGGATACTGTGCGCTGTGTCTACATCCTCGATCCCTGGTTTGCCGGATCGTCCAACGTTGGAATCAACAGGTGGAGGTATGAGAGAGAGCTACCCTCCGACTTCTGGGTGGTGGTGGGGGGAATTTAGGAAGATTCTCAGTGTGCAAGATAAGTGTGTATGAGATGTAGCTGTCTTCAGTCTTGATTTTTTATTTTATTATTTATTTTTACTTTTTATAGGGTTAATGCATGCTCAAAAGGTTGCTATAAGTCATCAGATGATATCATAAAATTAAGTTGCATATTTGTTGAATCACCATGATCATTTATGTATCAAAACCTGTGAAATGTAGATTTTCCAGACCTAATATAGAATAAATTCTTGGGCACAGTGATGGGGTTCTCGCCTGCCATGAGGAAGGCCCAGGTTCAGTTCCCAGCCTGTGCCCAAACCCCAGCCACTGGATGCAGTGCCGGTCCCAAGGCTGGATAAAATGGGAGGGTTGTGTCAGGAAGAGCATCCGGCGTAAATCCTGTGCCAAAGTTGTGATGGGGATCGGATGGTCCGCTGTGGCGACCCCTCGACAGGAGCAGTCAAAAGACTAACTCTAATAACAATAAGACTAACAACAATAAAATAGGATAAAATCATAGTATTATAATCTACTATTTTGTCTTATACTGTAGAACAAGGATTTTTTTAGTCATGACACTGCAAATATTATTATTTTTGTAAATTGTTCAATAAAAAGTATAATTTTTATGTACGCAAATATCAGGAAAATAAATGAATGAAGTATAATATTGCTATACAACAGCAGAAAAAATGTAAACAGCCCAATGACGCAACCAAAAACACACACACACACATTACACACTCCAGCTCAGAAAGATGTGTGTGTATCTAACAGATCGTACATACATTCCGACACATGACCAAGTTCAAATATTCAATCAAGCAATACCTGTAAATTTGTAATAAATAAATAAATAAATAACCAGTTGCCAATTGTAAAAGAACATCCAAGTCGAACCTCTTGGTGTATATTTAATCTCATCGATGTAATTAAACTTAAGAAATAATAATAAATCTTTAATCCACTGAGAAATGAAGGGACAGCAAGCGAACTATTTAAGTACTTAAAAAAAATAGAATAAAATCAAATAAATCTTTAAATCGCTTAAAGTGAATACGATAAACAAAATGTGAATGCGAATTAACAGTTAGTTGCTACGCTATGGTGATCATTTATTGGTTATTGGCAAGCATTGGTGATCATTGGTTGGATATTGAAACAGCAGCTTGCACAAGCACACCTTGGTCAGGTTTTACACAACTGGTAGTGAGTCACCAGAACGTGATCACTTAACTCGTAGTAGCTGTGCCGTGACCTGCAGAATCATATCGACTGCAGGACGCTCAGAAAGTTGTTGTATTTGTGACTAGGCATGTTATTGAAATACATTCTCAGAGAAAAATCTGAGAACAAAGGCAGTAAAACATCTGGCTGAATTTTATAGTGTGATGATTGAGACAGTTTTTTGAAATGCTGTTTAAGCAAAATCACATTAGGAGCCTCATAAGGATATTTTTTTTTACAGTGCTTCATTTGTTTCAGTTACCACTGTCTAAAAGAAATCAGTTGTCTGTGTTTTTAAAGCTGGCTTTATCCAGAATCTTCCAGAGAATTAGTTTGGTCACATGTGAGCTTGAGCGTGGGTGTGGTTCGTGACTCTTGTTATGTATCCTGATGATATAATGTCATGCTTGGTGGCTACGTGTCACCTTGTGCCCTTGTGTGTGTCTGTTGTAAAATATGCAGAAGTGGGTCAGTGTAACATGATGGGATAATATCAGCTGGACATGGCTTTCCAGTGATTGGATCCCCTGTTGACCTTCTTCTTCTTTAGCATCCTCTGACCAATCCTACCTTTTTGAACAAGACAGGGAGCAGGACTGTAACATTGTATCCATAGGGAGGACTACCTCACACAATGATTTTATTCATACCTTTTCGGTCCTGAAATGGACAGAACGCGTTTCCTCAGTGTGTGTCCACTTGTTTGTGATACAACGGGTTGAGAAGATCTAGTGGCCTTACTTCACCCTTGTCAGAGGAAGCAGGTGTTAGCCTTCACCCATGTCAGATGGTAGCCTTTATGTGAAGGGGAGTAATTCAGGCAGGTCTGACCTCTCTTACGACAGCTACCAACCAGCTAGGGAATGTTGTGCCTTAAAGTTAATGAATGGCAAAAAGTTGTGGCACATTCTTAAAATTGACATTTTACTGCTGTGCTTCAGAATCGAATAGAAAAAAGCAAGGTATATGTGCAAATAAGTCCTTTTCCTGTTCTCTGGTTTATGCACACCCACCATGTTTTTAAACTGCCAGTGTGCCCAGTTATTACCAGGATAATACAGGCCACTACTGAGCTCGTTACCTGGCAACAGCCATAATGCATGTCTCTGACTTGTCTGTGGGTGTCACACGGTTAGAAAATACTCTCTGGTTAATGTGGGCAACAAGAGTTGTAACACAGTGATCAGCCCTAGTCCCTGTATGTATATATGGATATGTGTGTGTGTGTGTATGTATATGTTTGTCTATGCATGATAATTTGATAAACCAAAACCATTAAAACAGCATTAAAGTTCCTTCATCATGAACTTCAACCATACTGTATCTTAAGTTGAGGCTGTAGTAATTTATTAATGAACAACTCATTTTGCTTTTTAACTGTTTGTATTTGCGAATAATGTTATGGAACATTTTCGACGCAAAATACCTATAAGGCACATTTTTAATAAACCTATACATTCACGGGTCACTTTATTAGGTACACCTGTTAAAATGCTTGGAAAGCCCATCGTACCTGAACACGTAAAATGTACTGCTGTTGACCCTCACTACCGTCTGTTTCCTCCGAAGTCTGTGTGCGCATACCTCGCCAATCTCATCCCCAGAGCTAATAAAGTAGGAAGGCACACAAGATTGTTGTTCTTGACACTTTTTTTTAGAAATATCAAAAATATTTGGTATAGCGCTAAGATTGACTCCTTATTTTCCTCTTTGTGTTTAATGTCTGCCCGCAAACCAAGTAGCTGTTTACTGCCACATGTTGTATCAGAGAGTGACAATATGTGTGTACCTGAGTACGAATAATAAATAATAAAAATAATAATAATGCTGGCAACCAGGGGAGTGGAGCAATCGTTCCTAGGCAATCATGTCTAGTGTAAGATTATGCCTAGTGTGAAAGCGCCCTAAGTGACGTTAAACATGCCGTTGTTGTTGGTTCCAGACGGGCTGGTGTAAGTATTTCTGAAACTGCTGAACTACTGGGATTTTCACACACAACCAATCTCTAGGGTTTACAGAGAATGGTCTGAAAGAAGAGAAAATATCCAGTGAGCAGCAGTTCTCTGGGCGAAGTACCTTTGAATAAGCTGTTGATAAAGACAAAGACAGTATAACAAGTATAACAAGTACCTTCATATAAACCTGGAATTTATTTCACAGTCCAATCTCATGTCTGAGCTGTAGGTTATTTTCTGACTAATCAGATTTGATACTGAAGAGACACTATGGTATAAAATGATGCAATTTGAGTGCATAATTGAAGTCAAAAAATGAATTAAAAAAAATGTCAAATTACATAGCCCACACTACATTATACTAAATAGCGCTTTTGTTTTGGCCACAATTCTAGCCCAAGTTACAAAATGTATGTTATGAAATGAGCAGTTGTGAATTTTTAAAGCCCTTAACTGCCTACCTGAATTAAAAAGGGAAAGGTCTAATTGCTGACTGGGAACAGAGTTAAATTCAAGGAAAGAATGAAAATATGAGCCTGAAACAAAGACACTACTGACAAGTATTGTGTTACTTTCTAATAATAGTAATATATTACTATTATTAGTGCCTGCCTGAAGTACCTCCTTACTCTTGAGTTACTTTTACATAAGTATTATAGTTTGTCAATTGCCATGTTGAGATTTACTCACACATGAAGTAAGCACATGAAAAGGCTCGTGTTTGCTCGTCTCCGCTTTCGGTGTTGTAATGCTAAACCTATGTGTAAAAGCCACGCCCATAAAAGTCCCAGCTTGTTTGTTTTTATAAGAAAGGAATGCTATACGGATTGTAAAGTGCCATTGATAGAGTGATTTTGATCATACCTTAAAACGAAACAATCATTTTCAGCAATTTGTATGCAAATGGAAATTATAATCATGTTCAATAATTTACTTATTACATACTTCAGAAGTTAATACGGCATAATAATAATAATAAATGAGTACATAAAATAAAATCATCAGGCAATGTTAATAAAATACCATAAAGCCCTCTTTCATGTTTTCTTTCCTTCTGTTTTTTTTTTATTATTTATTTTTGAATGTACAGCTATACCTCTGACCATTACAAAGCGCTAACAATGGAGACTCCCTCTAAAAATGCCACCACATTTTGGCATAGAAAACCTCAACATGCTAGCAATTACACATGGTTTTAATCTTGTCTTATCTGTAGTATGGATTAATATGAACAATGTAACACAGGAAGGTTGTTTCCTGTAAGATGATAACTACAATTATGATACCAAAGTGCAATCTTGCAGCAACTAATATAATTAAATGTTGACTTTATGGCTTTTGAAACACTGCTGATTATGCGAGGGTAATCAGCTGATTATTATGTTGGATTAATCAGCAGTTGGTCAGAAGCCATTATGGGACATGACCTGCAGCAACTAACCTTAGCTTTGGTTAAGGTTAATGTAATAGAGCTTGGTGATGAGGAAACGTTTCTCAAACTGTCTAGCCTGCTGCTTCTAAGTGCTTGTATAGCCAACAGTTTAATTGTCTGTCTGTGTGGCTTATTATGAGAAAATCATTATACTGTATGTAGGATTGTCATTGCAATGTTGTAAAGGATTCTTTCTTAGTATTTTTTTTCTCAGTAAAGATTACTGTTGGATAATATGTCAATATTTTAAATAATTGTAGATTTAAGGTTAAAGCTAGCTTAAAATGATAGGGAAATGTGGAGAATTTAAATGTTGTGTGTATGTAATTGGTACAGCTTTAACACATCTACTATATAAAAGCCACTTAATGAGTAGAGTGTTTTATAAATGCTGATAAAGACTCAGGAACATGGTACACACTAAGACTGGATCTATCGAATATTTTAGTAATCGAGTATTCTACCAAAAATTTTATTGATTAATCGAGTAATCGGATAAAATGTACTTT
>JAQMYJ010000004.1:8471990-8484002 GCA_030014305.1 Clarias laeviceps | reverse complement strand
TGTCTGTCTGTGTGTCTGTCTGTGTGTCTGTCTGTGTGTCTGTCTGTGTGTCTGTCTGTGTGTCTGTCTGTGTGTGTGTGTGAGAGAAAGTTGTCCTACAAACCCCGCCCCCGATAACCCGCCTCCCATTGTTATTCCTGCTGTTATACCCCTATCTCACCTATGCGGTTTGACTATGCGAGGACTGACGCGCGGAAAGATGGAAATCTAATCACAGCGCCAAAAATTGCAGTTAACAGATTATGGGCCAAACTTCACTGAGTGATACTGGTAGAATAATTATAAAGGTATTAACTAAAACAACATGCATGAGGAATAACAAAGGAGTTTTCATTTTCTGCAATGGAATAGAACTCGAACTAGTTACTTTTATCAGAAAGTAACGCTGTAATGTAACTGATTACTTTTCAATAATAATTGAATTGACAGTAATTATGAAATGTAATTAGTTACCTTAAAAAGTAACATCCCCTAACACTGGCTCTAACACACTTGGTCAGTGTGGGAGTTTGGAGGTCACCACACTGTGCAGTGCTCTTATAATTCGGATGCTTAATATCTGTAGGTTATTCAGGCAGCAGTAATGGGATGGCGTGCTACAGACAGGAAGCTAAACAGACTCCTGGTCCTGTGCTACAGCATGGTAATGACTTTCAGCCAGTACTTTTAGTTTAGCTGTTTTAATTTGTCTGTTTTTCTTTCTAATACAGTGGAACCTTGGATTACGAGCATAATTTGTTCTGGAAGCGGACTCGTATTCCAAAACACTCGTAAACCAAATTTTCCCATAAGAAATAATGGAAACTCAAATTATTCATTCCACAGCCCAAAAAAAATAAATACATAAAAATAATTAATACTAAATATTAAGTGAAAATAAAATGAATTAACCTGCACTTTACCTTTAAAAAAAAAAAAAATAAGTAAAAATAAATCCGACAGATAAGTATTTCCGTTTGTGCGCACAGGCGTTTGTGTGTGTTTGTGTGTGTTTGTGTGTGTTTGTGTGTGTTTGTGTGTGTTTGTGTGTGTTTGTGTGTGTGTTTGTCAGTCATGTTGTCCAATGACGTGCGCGCACACAGACACAAAGAGCAGGCTGATACAGAGAGAGAAAATGGATCTTTAACCTTTGAGACTTGCTTTTGCTTTACACGCGTGCTGTACACACACGCATATAGATACAGAATAAAAGATGTTTTACACACACACACGTGGTCACAGAGTTATAGTAAACAGTATACATGTGCACGGATGCTGATTATACCAGTAAGAGACGAGCACTAAGACCCAGCAGGGGAGACGATTACCCACAATTCCGCAGCGCTAGAGAGAGAAACCGTTGGCTCAGTTGTGATCACGTGACGCTCGACGTCAAAACAAGAAGCGCATGCGTGATACATGATACTCGGTGCTCGTAAACCAAGACTTGTTCGTTTTTCAAGTCAAAATTTATCAAAAATCTTTGCTCGTCTTGCGGAACACTCGCAAACCGCGTTACTCGCAATCCGAGGTTTCACTGTAATTGTAATGTGAAGTAAAGAATTTAGTTACTATATTGTATACATAAAAGCTGTAACCTGGATCGCTTGTTGTCTGAGGACACAACCAAAATGTCTGTGTGTCCTCAGGTCGGGGACATCACTCTAGCAGTGTACTGACCTCTGGGAAACGTCACAGTGAGGACTCTGATCATACCGCAGGCACAAAGGTCCAGAGACAGCACAGTCCTCAAACAGGTTGGTTTTCTTTATTATTATTATTATTATTATTATTATCTTCACTGCCTGACTGAAAAATGTGACACACACACAAACCAAAAACACACACTAAGAGTTCATTGTCACCTTTAGCTTTGATTACAGCACACAATGTGGTGGTCAGTTCATGTGTGAAAGTGATTCCTCATGCTCCCTCTGGAATATGTCTCTGTCCGGGAAGAAAAACTCCACAGATGTGGTACCCTGGTCATTCAGTACAGTCAGGTCATTCAGTTGCTGAGCCTAGAGCTGACCAACTAAAGCAACACCTCCACCTCCCTGAACTCAGCAGACCACAGTTCAAAATACATGACTTTAAGTAGATTTAAGCGAATAGGTTCAAGCTGATCATGGATCAGATGTTAAATTTGACTTTCATAAGTTTCTGTAAATATGTCTTAACAGGTTGATGGTTAAAATCTTAACACCTCCTTAAAGGTTAAGATTTTGTTGTCCTTAAGATTATTACCAGTGATTTATTTTCCTTCCATTTTGGCATTAAACAAATGAAAAGAAAATAACATGAAAACCACTTATTTTAAATGGTGGTGATGATGATTTATTATTATTATGATTATTATTGTTATTATTATAATTACTATTATATGCATGTCTCAATTCCTGCAACTCTTCACAAACAAAAAATGTTTCATAAAGTAATTATATATCTGTGTGTGTTTTAACAGGTTCTCACATGTGACCATCGTGTCCTGGAAAAAAAAAACTGTACACACACACACACACACACACACTGATTAGTGTGTGTTAAAATAAGTAATTATACATTTATATTATATGTACATGTATAAATATATATATATATATGTACATATATATATGTACTTTTTTTTTGTTGTTGTTTTTATTTTATTCAGGAGTGTGTGACCCTTTTAATTAAGCACTCCCTCATATTATCACTTGGACTCCATCCAAACTGACGCTGGCGCTCCAGCCAAATTTAGGAGGGGAGGGGAACTATTCTCCATGACAATGTTCTAATCTCAGCGAGTGTTAGGACTTCTCTTGGCACAGAGCTTTGCTGTACATAAAAATTTGTTTAATACTCGCATACAGACTGTATATTTGTTATCGTATGTGCTTTTTCTTTCATTCAGTCTTAGACTCTGAAATATTTTTGATATAAATTATCATTGTGGATCAGCTGTATTTCCTTTTTTCTTTTAAGTATAACTGTTAAAAAAACGTTTGTAGATTGCATTTACTGTACATGATGAGGTACCTCTCGGTCTCTGTCTCTTCCACTTTCTCCTTGACCTGTTTCACATCACTGCTGTTTGCTCACATCTCGTCTTTCCTCTTTTCCTTCTCTCAACAAACTTTCGTGAGCTGCGTCTTCTCATGTAGCTGTCATTTATGTAATGCAAACAGGTTGTTATTCATCACATTGTGCTAATTCTTTACTTGTGCTCTTGTTTAATAAACACAATGTAAATACCAGTGGTCTTCTTTTGTTCAGAACACAAGTCTGGGTTTCGGGATTCCTTTCGGTCAACGTTCCTTTACGAAAATCTAGTATGCAAGGAATAAAATTGACCAATTGCTCAGCTTTATCAATAAAGTATCAATAACGAAGTGGAGTGATTTGTTAAAAGCCAATTATTTTCTTGTAACAGTATTTTATTCTTCTAATTCTACAGGGGTTTGTCATGCCAACACTTTTATATATTAAAATTATGACATCACAAGTTATAAGTTTATAATTATGTTGCTGAACAATTTCATGTCAGTTTTTCCACAGTCCAACTTTAGTCTTGTAATCAAATTATCTATCAGAATACTTAATGTGCAATTCATTTTGTGAATTACACCAACATAAAAAAATAACTAACACTTCAAAGCATGATGTAGCAGGAGAAAGCCAGGTCTGCTCTTTTAATGGATCATTTAATAGTATTAAAAACCCCACCTGTAAATGCTGGCGTATTATTCCGTTACTCTGTTCTGTAGGAATGCCTTTTTGTTAAGGTACATGATAATGAAGTGTCAAGTAGGAACACTGGAACTGGGGACTGGCTAATTTTGGCGCTTATCTGTTATCACAAGTGCTTCTATTGATAGCCACAGCTGTCCCTCACTGCTTCTGCCCTAACAGAGGCTGGATTTAAAAGCACCTACCACCTGCTACTTGGAAATGACACACAGGCATGGCGTGAGTCTGATGGGATTTCTCATGATAACAGGAAGCTATTTGTGGAGCGCAATAAAGCTATTGTATAGTTGCAGTGGCCATTTTATTGTAGCAAAGCTGCTGCTTCTCCGGATACTCGCTACTAAGCCACTGCTATGTCAGTATTACTGCTGGGCTGAGAATGATACACCAGTAATATTTGATCCTAGGCTGGTTCCTATCCATTGATTGACGTGACAAAGGTCAGGCTAAGAATTTGTGAATAACAACAGATGGTCTATAGTCAGCACATGTACACCTATAAAGTGTCTCTATGAATGAAATGGTGAAGTGTATAAAAATATAAACATCATTGACCATATATCAAGACAATATAACTGTGATATGGTTTATTAAACAAGAGCCAACATGATGCCTAAATGACCTAAAAGGCATAAAGCGTCACACAAACACATTTCTACGGCAACTTTGGAACTCTTCTCACTCCATGCACAACTATTGTGCAAGTCATGAAGCCAAATATAAACTTCTTTTTGGGTTAAATTGGATGGTTTTTTTTGTATGTCATGGTTGTATTTCCACGGGGCCATGATAACCTGATTATATAGAAGACTATCTAGCTATTTTAGGGCTTGTTTTTTTTTATCATGTTAACTGAGAAAAACTTTAGAAAACCAGCTCCCAATTAACAGACCTGTTTGTCCCAATCCCAATTATTAGCTACTTCTAGTTCTTGAGTTTTTCCTGCCCACGTTTTTGGATTGCTTAAAATTTACCCCTTAAACAAGGCATCCAACCTTCAACTACCCGAGAATATCCTGGGATTGAACAAATGGAAAATCTATGTGCTCCTGATATCATTGCATGAAGTACAAGAAATCCTTAAGATTATGCAATTATTCTTGTAGTCTGTCCTTTTTTAGACTGCTGTCTCAGCTGGCAGGAATGTTGCATATTCCATGTTGTGTAAGGTCTTATGTAAGTAAACAATTTGCATATGAAACTGAAAGGAAGTCTATGCCGTTATTATTGAGCGAGGAATGTCTTGTTCTTGGAAACTGCTAGAAGTTTTAGTGAATTCAAAATGGTATATTAGTAAATGACAATGTTTTTAGGTTCTACTGTGTCACTAGTTTTTCCAATAACATTTTCACAGTAAAGGTTCTCATGAGACGACTATTAATCTATCCATTGATTGACAAGCATTTCACTGCATATCGTACTGTGTATGACTGTGTATGTGACAAATAAAATTTGAATTTGAATTGGATTGGAATTTGAATAATCTGACTCCATAATTGAATGTTTTTCAATTTGTTGTGGCAAATCCTATTAATACTTGAAGAACTACTTATGGCCACAGATAAGCTTGCAACTTCTCAAGAGAACCCATTATGAGACAAAAATGTCTACATGCTTTGCGACTGAAAAAAGACTTGATAGGAAGCGTATACCAGAGGTCAGGGTCTGAGTATGGGTCCTAGAGACACTGAAAAAGGTCTAGAGAAGAAAATAGCTCTTGGTGCATCTGTCTAAAAAACTCCCTTCACAGTCCAAGGCTTGAGGGGTTTCAGTCAGTAGAGGTCACATGATCCAAGAGGACTCTATAAATGAGCATGTTGTCCATGCACAAATGCTCACTCCCTTCAGTCTTCTTGTCTCCAGCTGGTGCAACTGGTGAGCTGAGGCTGTTCCTCAACCTTCTGTTCTCCTAAAGTCAGGGTACAGCATAGCTACAATGTCTGACACTGAAGATATTGTGGAGGAGTACGAGGAAGAAGAAGAAGAGGAGGAGGAAGCGGTTGAGGAAGAGGAGAATGAAGAGGTGGCCCCTCAGATAGATGAGGAAAATGAAGCAGAGGAGGAAAATGAGGTAGAGGAAGAGGAGGAAGAAGAAGAGGAAGAAGACTCCAAGCCTAAACCTAAGTTGTTTGTTCCCGCCATTGTCCCTCCCAAGCTTCCTGATGGCGAGAAGGTAGACTTTGATGACCTCCATCGTAAACGTGTCGAGAAGGACTTCAATGAGCTCCAGAGTCTTATCGAGGCACACTTTAGCAACAGGCAGAAAGAGGAAGATGAACTGGTAGCCCTGAAGACCCGCATCGAGCGGAGACGTGCGGATCGTGCAGAGCAGCAGCGCATTCGAACTGAGAAGGAGCGTGAGAGACAGGCTCGTTTGGCTGAGGAAAGGGCGCGGCGCGAGGAGGAGGCAGCTAAACTCCGGGCTGAGGAGGACGCCAAGAAGAAGAAACTCCTCGCCAATAAGGGCTATGGTGGCTACCTTCAGAAGGTGGAACAGAAGAGGGGCAAGAAACTGACAGAACGTGAGAAGAAGACAAAGGTGCTCATGGAGCGCCGTAAGCCACTCAACATCGACCACCTTAACCAGGAGAAACTGGCTGACAAGGCCCGAGAGCTCTGGCAGTGGCTGCAGGAGCTCCACGCTGAGAAGTTTGACCTGGGTGAGCAGCTGAAGAGGCAGAAGTATGACATCAATGTGCTGCGCAACCGCGTCAATGACCATCAGAGGTACAGCAAGACAACCAAGACATCCAGGAAGTCCTGGAAGTAGATAATGTGGATGAGGGAACATATGATGAGGTGGAATAGACTCTTGGTCACATCACAGCTTAACTTTATTGATTTAACTTGATTTTATCTTTGATTTACAGTGCATTATTTTGTTTTTAAAAAAAAAAGCCAAGCCAAGGTCATGTTGGTTGCAACACCATGTTTAAGACTCATAGACATCCAGTGTGTTAAAGAATACAGTTCTGCCTTACAGTTTTACTCTGTACCATTTATACAACTGAGGGCAAAGGTTTGTATTCCGCTGTGCTGTATTTAAGGAACAGAAGGAAAATGCTGAACTATTAGGAAATGTATCTCCAATCAATCAATCAATCAATCAATAGATAAATTAATTAATACATCTAATTTACATATGTGAAATGTGGGTATATCACGTTACAACCAACAAGAAAATAATTTTAAAAGAACTGTAGTACCAGAAGGCAGGGTGTGACATTTATCTAGAAGAATGGGTGAAGATTTGTCAAACTGTCTGACTGACCCAAAACAGATGTCTCTAGAAGGATGTTTGTGTGGGCTGTCGGGGGAAGAGCTGTTCAAAGGAAATGTATAAAGTTAAAAGAGGGTTATAAAGACATTATTAGAGAACAATAAAAGCAAATATAACAAAAGGAGACACAATAGTTCAATAATTGCATCTTTTTCTTGGTGAAAATTTTCTTACATGTAACAAGGAATTTGATAAGCTTGTTGCAATAAATGACGTTTTTCTCCCGTCTTATTCATTTGTCCTAAGGGTATACAAACTTTTGCATTCAACTATATAAAAGGCTTTTCTTTTTCGATGGAAAAAATCTGTTTTGGCTTGTTTATTTTAAAAGTAAGTAACCATTGTAAGGTGCTATTTTTGTGTGTTATCATCGACTGAATGTTTTCTTTATCTCATGGTGAAATGGAAGGCATGGGCCTGTGTGGACGTGGTGTTCTCTCAAACTCGACAGCACATATCAAACTGAATGTTAAAACAGATAATCGAGGACCACTATCAAAGATGATTTTAGCAACATTAATAAAAATTTTATTCACTTTTAATTCAAATGTTTGCCTTTTTATTCAGAACACATGAATGATTCTCTTATAACTTTGAATTAATAATGGTTTTCTCTTCAGAATTGGAATCTACTGTAAGTTAGCTAGGACTGACTTTTAATTCTGATAATTATAATTATATACTGATAATTATAATTTATATACATTTCTATTATTTTTGATCAACTGCTTTGACCATTGTTAAAATTAAAACATATTTATATTTTATATTACTTCCATAAAAAGCTAAAACAAATGCATAACCTTTAGTCAGGTGTGACAAATGACAAGATACTGTATGACAGCACCACCAATATAACAAAGTAGTGGGAGAGGAAACCAGTCTATTAAACTTCTGCCTTTCTTCTAATGAGATCCAGGCTATCTGTGCGGTTGGGAGTTCAAAATGAGAAACAAAAAAGCATGAACATCTTGTTCTTTGGGGAATGTACAGGACATGTTAATGTGTATAACTGAAACTTTTTAAAATGTGAAATTTTTAAACTGAAATTTAATATTGTACTCAATTAGTTTAGATAAATGAAATACACTTTATGACTATTTATCTTAAAAGCGTTACCTTATAACATAAAATTCAAAATTGGAGTAGAATTTTCTTAAGCACTACAAAATCATGGCTGAAGTTGGTGCAATACTAAGTGTGCTCACAGTACCACCTCAACTAAAAATTTAAAAAAGTATAATGTGTTTCTAGGCTATTATAATTTTTTTAAGTTACAATTTTATAATCTACAAGTAGGATTAGTAAGACTGAAAGTCAGTATTCTTTCACTCCTGGACCAAATAAACAATTAAACAAACCTTAAATTCCTTGTCAACTAAACAAAACATTTAACCTACTTTTGGCATGTGGCAGTGAATATATCCTTTGTCTTCACTGACGTCACCACAAATTACACAATAACCAACAGCACAATGCACTGCTAACTTCTTCTTTTTTATTTTTTTTTAGGTCAGGCACCCTCTTCTACATCTTGAAAAAAAAAAAAAAAAGCATCAAGGCACCAAGATATAAACTTAATTAAAGGAGCACACTGGTAAACTCAGCTCTAGCTATAAAAAAGGAGGGAGGGGAGAAGCACCTCCCAGATACAGATATACATACCTTTAAAAGTTAATAAAACAGAAACAAGGCACATGAAACCCTTATCAAATTCAAACATTTAACTTCATCCCACATAACAATTTACCTCCTCTATACAGTATGTGCTTCAGCAGTAAGATGGGTGTTAAGATTGCTCCAATTAATTAGTTAAAACTGTCATCTAATTATGTTGTACACCTCATATCACAGTTTTTAACTGCAAACTGGGTGAATACTGAATTTCCCCCATTTCTCCTTATATTTTATGATTAACAGATGTTTTCCATTACCATTACCTTTCTTCAGATTACATCTGAAAAAAAAAAAACCTTATATATCTAAAATATTTAGATTTACATTAGTTTTAAAGGCTAACTGATGTGATCCTGTGGACCCTTTCATGAGATTGTTGGACCCTCCCCAAACAAACAAACAAAACAGATGCTTTAAGTGGACCAAATTCAGTTTATTTATTTTAAAATATGGATTGTGAAAACAAATATATTTAACTTCCTACTAAAATGACATGTTGATCCAGCGACAAATACTTCTGGACCTTAAAAACTTCTCAAAATACCAAGTACCATGCTAATAGATCATTGATCTTCATGACTAACTTAATATATTTCTCTGTCTTAAAAAAAAAACAACGAAAAAAAAAACCCAGAAAAAGTAGCTGCAATAAACACAAGATGTCAGAATCTAAATTAGGTTTAATATTAATAAAACTTTAAACCAAATTACCCAACTGTAGCAACACTGCAGTTGACATTAAGATTTATGTGTAATATGCAGTGTAACATACAAATGAGAGTTTTTGTTTTTCAAATGCAAGAAATGTCTGTAAAATCACTTGAGTATAGACCTTGTAAAAACCACATGTCAGGAACAGTTTATTGTGTAAACAATTCCAACTGTAATGTAAGGACTCAATGTTATTTCTGAATATGGGACCTATTGCTGATAATATTGGTGCAGATTATATGGCCATACTGTAAGAAAACTAAAAACTAAAATCCTTACAGCATGATCAGTAGAAAAACTACAGATCCCTGTTGTTGCTGCTCAGTAGTTTGGGGTAGGACGTTCCGATAGCACGTCCGTGTCGACAAACCACAACCTCCAACACATACTCATCCACTTTGACCACAGCGTTAGTGACACGTTCGTTACTCTTCAGGAACACAATGGTGAAGAGCGCCACTTCAAATTCAGGGCTGGCGCCAATAAATGAGCTGCCCATTGGCTTCACCAGACCTTTCCAGCTGAACTGCAGGTTAATGACATGATCGTTGGCATCCGGCTGCAAGAATGAAACACGTGAGACTCAAACAGATGAGACACTGAATAAAACTGAATAATATGGATAGCTTTAATGAGGTGTCTAACTTGAATAGTTGAATAGTTACATATTGCTGCATTTTACATTACAATAATAATTACTGATCATTTTAATCTATAAACTGTCTTAAAAACATGATTTATACCCATGAAATGCATTCAGTGTTATATTTTAAATTATTACCCAAAAAGAACTCGTATGCAGCTTAAATTTCATTTTAGGTAATGAGCCACATGACATTTAGTTCAAAGTCAAGTTGGCCAGAATAAAATTTCAGTGTACTAACAAGCATTAACATCTGAAGTCTGAAAATGGCTTGACCTCAAATAATGACATTAGGAGCAAGTTTATGGGCTTTAATTTATTGCCCTATTTGTTCCCTCAGTAGCCTTACAAAGACTAGCTTAGTTTTTCAATCTTTCCAAATCAGTTACAGTCAAGATTGTAGAGGACTGATCTTAAATCCATTTAGTATTTGTCAGGTTCGTCGCAGCTGCTTTAAACCAAAATTACTATGTGTGACTGCACAATTAGAAGACTATGTCCAACATACCATGTCTTTATCCCTGGCCTTGTAGCCCTTGTAGTCTACAAAGTTCAGCTTCTCCTGCAGGTAAAACTGAACCCAGTTATGAAGGCCCATGATCTCTTTTCCATACTTGGTCTCACCCACAAACACGTGTTCAAATCCACACGAGTCTGCACTGTATTGGGGACAAAGACACTTTTGACACCCTTGGCATATAACACATTTTAAACACAGTTACATATTTATTAAATAGTGAAAGTTTTAGCATTAAGCCATGAACTAGAACTTGCATTCCAAAGGCATTTCAACATTGATCTTGACATTTTTGGAACATTTCCAAAATCAAATCAGTTAATCTATTGGTTTTAGATGATTTTATATAAATCTTACAAATATTTAACCTCTCAATCTTTGATTATTGCTTTAATGGGAATATTGTATAGGAAAACCTTTAAAAAAACAACAACACAATGCTGCCACCACCTAGTGGCAGAGAAGTTAAATGCTGTATTAAGTTTAGTTAGAGAGGGTTCAATAAGATTATTAATCTTCAATTTATCAATAAAGTTCTGGCAATTTCCAGATTACATAAACATTGTAGTTTACAGTAGTAAACCTGTATTTCCACAACTGTAATAAATTTATTTGCAAAATTATTTGTATGCACTACATGCTCGTGGCTATGACTTGTAGCATATTCTGCCATCTAGTGGATGCTCAACACAATAACTTAAGGGACTCCTAATGGTGATGGATCGGTGCAAATAAGTGGTATAAGTCAAATAAATTGGGGCTACATTGATAATGCTAATACGTTGTATAATAGAACGGTTTCTTTTTTTTGTACTCACCCTCCACTTTTGTCTCTGTTATAGAGCTTGAACCAGATGTCGAAGAGCTGCTTTTTAAACTGAGCTATGTCAGATGGGGCCTGTCCTTTATTGACCAAATATTTATGTGCACGCTGAAAGATAAACAGCTCAAATCAGTCACTAGGACAAAAACAGGCTTCTTTAAAGTATAAAAGTAGCTCATATAAATAAATTGTGCTTAAACCGCTGGAAGTGTACCTTCATGACCTGGGTCTGTAGGATGGCATTGAGGAAGACATTGTTCTCCTCCAACTCCTCGCTAGTCACCTTCTCTGCCACACCTGTGGACATCTCATAGTTGTCCAGGAGTTTTATGAAACCTGAAGAAAAACAATTAGACAGATATTTAAAATAATTTTTTTTTTTAATTTTCACCACTTTAAATAATCGTGCTCTATCTTTTGATCTATTTCGATATTCTTCCATTATGACAAACAACTTAGCGATGTGGTTTCATAACTCCTGTATGGAGAAATATTCACACATAATAAACAACACACGTTTTGTATGCCTAACTGGTATTGTTCAAGACAAGCTGTAATTAAGGCTGAATCCCAATTATCTGATCTAATTAGAGAAATGAAGCATGCCATAGCTACTATAATGGTATTATATAAAATATGCCCATATATATATA
>JAQMYJ010000004.1:8448636-8466151 GCA_030014305.1 Clarias laeviceps | reverse complement strand
AAAGCCTTGATGCAATAAACAAAATTAGGTAGTAGTTTTATGCATTTAAAAAGTAAAACGGGTCGGTGCTGACCCTAAGACAAGAGGAAGGTTAAAGACATACTCCTACAACATATGGAATCCTATCAGAAATTTGACTCTTAGTTGAACAGTTGTGCTTTTCTGCAACACAGTTGAGCTCCATCACTAATTATCTATTAATACTGTGGCCGTCAGCTCTCAGTTCTGTTAAATAGAATCAACTGCCTTATGGAAGCACCATAGGTAATGGTAAATGGATACCGTGTAATGTTCAACACATTCGCAATAATTTTACATTAACAGCACTTAGCAGACTTATCTAGATTGACTTACATTTTTTTTTATCTCTGTATACATCAGAGCAGTTTAGGGCTAAAGGCCTTGCTCAAGGGTCCCATAGTGGCAACTTTAGGGCCTTAACCACTGAGCTACCCCTGAATTTATCTTCATTGATATAAAGGAATAGAGGAGCGGTGACTTTGTTTCTGCCAGCGTTTCAACCACATGCCACATAATCAGCCTCAATGTGAGAAAATACAGAATAAAACATTTCTCAATAAACATCAGCAAGCATTTAATATGGGTGAGTTAATTACTACAAGTAGTGAAATGGTTGATAGTGTAGTCTTTTCCTGGCTTCATGCGGTTAACATCCAGCTTCTACAACTCATTCAGGATGGCTGAAAGCTCCTGATATACAACATGACTGCAACCAAATATGACATTTTCACTACGTATATAAAATACTCTATAGCAGCATAATTTTTTTAAGCAAATGGTGTTTTTAAACTCCGGATATAGGATTTGTGGTTTATTGATTTCCTAGTGAATACTTTCTAATAAAAGTATATCCTGGCAGTAATTTCATGTGATAAAGAATGACATGTATGTTTTGTCTATTTCCAGCTGTAGGTAACTCTGGGAAATGCCTGAAATGTTTTCACTTGCAATTTTACATCTTTAACATTTTTTCCCTCTCCAAGCCCCCCTTTATTTACTTGCCCTAATCACTCACTCATACTCTGTACAGAGTCGTGGGAGACCTGGAGCCTTTACCAGTGGAGCCAGGGCACTATAGGGACTGTGGAAGGAAACCAGAGTACCTGGAGGAAACTCACCAAGCACCGAGAGAACATGCAAACTATTGCAGCCATGCAGACCTGATGGTGGGACTCAAACCCTCCACCCTGGAGGTGTGAAGTTGCAGTGCCATGTCATGTTGTAGCTTGTCATGTTGCATTTCTAGACATCGTAAAGACATTTCAGTTCCACTTCAAAGACTCCACAAAAATGTTAAATAATAATAATAACAATAATAATAATTCAAAAACTTTATTAATCCCAGAGGGAAATTGCTTTGTCTTGGTTACAGTTGCTTAACCTTGCTTTAAAAGAGTAATAAATTATTAAGAGGGGAGGTAAATAAAATTAAATAAAATAAAGGAAAAATTACTTAAAAACAGTAAATACTGTATTGTTTTTTCATATAATAATAATAATAATAATAATATGTAAAGGTTGCAATATAATAATATAATAATATATATACATTATAATACTGCATTACTATAACTGTTTTTTATTAGTATTCAACTGTACTTATATTATGCATATGTTTAAAATGCATTTTTCTATTCTCCCCTCCCCCTATGCATAACATTTTATCGACTGTACAAAATGCCCAATCGCAGTTAAGAAAATAAGATATTCCCGCCCATTTAGGGCGTTGGTAATACATGATTGGCTCTAAGTCTCGACCAAGCGTGTGATAGGCGTGGCTTATCAGAAGAAGCCGGAAATACAGTTGAGGGTGGAGTAGGAGACGGCTGTCTGACTTGCTAGTTGCATTGTAATAGTTCGTTAGTCAGTCTGAAGAGTTATTTTAACGTTAATATCAAGATCCTACACATCGACAAGAAGACAAGATGTTGTCTTACATTATTGGTGTATGTATTTTTTTTACTTGATTTAACGTTTGTTAGCTTGTATAGCTTGTTAGCCTTTTTTTTGTTGCTTCGCTTGTTGTAAATATTTTGCATGCGCTTATGTAAATTATGTTATTTCTGTTAAAATGACTTTTTTCACTATGTAATTAAACAACAGACATGGATTAGGTGGATTGTTTACCGCACAGAGTGTAAAGTTTATGTAGACTGTAAGCAGTGTGATGTGCAGAAAGTTGGGGGCCATGTTGATGAGTTTGCTGTTTGCAGCCTTGCTCTCGCGCGCATTGCTCTGGGATTATGCAGACAGCTGGATTAGGATTGCAGGCCTTAGTGCAGCTGTTTTGCAGGATTTAACTCTGCCTAAATTCATATCCACAGCTCATTCGTGGCGGCTTTGATAGCCTCTTTGAACTGATCATGAGGATGCTGGGTTTCAAGAGAAGACCTGCCATAACCCTGGAGGACCCCAATGAGAAATATCCCTTGCGTCTCATAGATAAAGAGGTCAGTATTAAGTCCTGTTGTTAAGCAGTGTGGGGTATCAGTAAGACCAACTGACTCTTGTTTTATTTTTAGATTATTAGTCATGACACCAGAAAGTTTCGTTTTGCCCTGAAGGCTCCGGATTATGTTTTGGGACTTCCTGTTGGTAAGTTCAATACGTTTTCATTAATGTAATTTATGAAATTAACACGGTCGCCTTGCACCTCTAGAGTCTGGGTTCGATTCTCACCTCGGGTCTGTGTGCACGGTTCCCCCCATGCTTGGTTGGTTTCCTCCGGGTAACCTGGTTTCCTCCCACACTCTAAAGACATGCACTTGAGACTAGTTGGCATTCCCAAATTGACCGTCGTGCGTTAATGAGCGTGTGAATGTGTGGATGCGTGTTTGCACCCCACAATGGATTGGCACCACATACAGGGTGTACCCACCCTCATGCCCTAAATCTCCTGGGATAGGCCCCCCATGACCCTGTATACAGGATAAAGAGATATAGTGAGTGTGTGATCTTTACGTGTTTGTATCTTAGTAACAAAGCTAACTTGGTAAACTTCTGTTTAATACTTTTAATAATAACGCTTTTAACGCTAGACATTATCACAATATTACCTTGCATTAATCTAGATGTAGATTTACATTCCCAACAAACATCCCAGATGTTAAAAGGAATGAGATTCAACCGGCGAACCGTCTTTTTCTGAGTGCCAGTGAATCATGCGATTATAAATCATTACACCATGGAAAAGTGAAGACTTGATATAGTATTAAGTGTTTTGAAAAGATGGTCAGTATGAGCAATCAGTAAACACGAGTCTCAGGATGAGCACAGGAGCGTGGTTAAGATTTCAGCAGCAGTTCTTGAGTACAAATACACAGTGTCCAGGTTTGAATATCCACCCAATGAATGAGATTTCCTGGCCATGTTTGAGAAATACAATCTTTTAAGGTATCTGTACATGGGTGATCCAAGATCTTTCTAGTTTCAGTCAAAATAATGGCTTCATGGCATTAAATACATCAGGTGATCATATGAGAGAACTAATCCTTATCTAATACTGTTTGACTCCTTTTATATTTGCAGGTCAACATATATACCTGTCTGCTAGAATAGACGGCAACTTGGTGGTGAGACCCTACACTCCAGTGTCAAGTGATGACGATAAAGGTTTTGTGGACCTGGTGGTCAAGGTGTGTTTGACTAAAATGAGCATTTTTATATAGACATTTTTAGCTGGGACCAGCCCTACTGGTTATTAAACCATTACTTAATTCTAAATCTGATTACTAAAGCTGATATTAATAAAATATGTTTGCGATTGTGGGTTAGGCAATGAACAATGAAGGAGTGTGCAAAAAATTATATATAAAATATATAATACAGTCGACCCCCCCGCTAAGTCGCGGTTCAGAGTTCGCGGCAGATTTTTCCATAGAACCTAACTAATAATTGTTTGTGGAAACCGCAGATATCGTCCGTATTGTTTTATAGCTTTTTTCATGGTGATATATATAATTTTTCATATGTTTCAACACTAAACTATTAAGAACAATATAATTTACAAATTTTGTAACATAAAAGGGAACGTAACACCTGTGAATTTCAGGGGTCGACTGTATAGTAATATCTGATATTTACACTGATCAGCCATAACATTAAAACACATTAAGTCCAATATTGTGAAGGTTTCCTTTGTGCCACCAAAACAGCCCTGACCCCTCAATGCATGACTCTGCAAGACCACTGAAGGTGTGCTGTGGTGTCTGGCACCAAGACATTAGCGTCAGATTCTTTAAGTGCTGCAAGTTGTAAGGTGGGGATCAGACTTGTTAGTCCAATTCATCACATGGATGCTTGATCAGATTGACAATTTGATCAACTTTGATAGCAATTTGAAGGCCAGATCAACAAACTCTTTGCCAGCAAGCTTGTGTTCAGGTGCCTTTCTATCTCAGCTAACAGCATTAACGTTGAGCTTTGTATGTTTGTACACATGATCTTGTTACCAGTTTCCTAATATATAATCATAATCAGTGTTAATGTTATCGCTGATCAGTGTATTGACGGTGGTTTATTTAAAAGAAAAAGAAAAAAAAGCATGCCTAAAAGAGCATCTGGTGAGACTACAGAAGTATATCACGTTTGGCATCTTGTGGACAATAAGCAACTAAAAAAGTTGTGCAAATAGGAGGTCCTTTCTTATGGCCACGAAGATGCGGTCAGACTTGCAGTTGAAATAAAGACTTAGTAAGACAATATTTATATTCTTTAAAATACTAAAGTGTTCTGTATATGTTTTTTTCTTTTCTTTTTAGATATACTACAAAAATACTAATCCAAAGTTTCCTGAAGGTGGAAAGATGTCTCAGTACCTGGACAGCCTTCGCATCGGTGATGTGATCGACTTCAGAGGGCCGAGCGGTCTGCTGATTTACAAAGGCCAAGGTGTGCAGTTAATCTCAGCAGCGCAGTCCTAGCTCTGAACTAGTACAATGTGTATTATAGAATCAGGATTAGATCGTTGTTAAATATAATAGTATAGATTTTACCAGGTGTGTATCCACTGGTAAATGATTACTAAATTCACATTTTAGGAGTGTTTGAAATCAAACCTGAGAAGAAAGCACCTGCAGACACCCTGACAGTGAAAAAACTGGGAATGATCGCTGGAGGAACAGGTACGCTTTTCATTCAATTTCTTATTAATACAGAATAGGCTGTCATAATTTTTTAACCCATTTGTAGTTACATTTAGTGCCTGTGAAACAAGTTAAAGTTAACAGGTAGCTCCCTGAAAAGTTTCATGAACAGTTATAAAAATACACAGCTTGACGTGATCCTGAGAAAACCATAAAGTGCAAACTCATCTGTCCTGTGGACTCTTCTGTACATTTTATATAAATATCTCTTTATTGAAAGCTTCACCATATATCAGTATGATATTTTAAAAATCTATTCATCATCTGTCTTAGATTATGTGCAGCATCCAGCATACAAGTAGCATGTTAGAAATGAGTACATTTAATAAAAACGTATACACAATATAAAATGAATGAATGAAGATTTTCTTATGCACATTTCACATTTATGATTGGTTTTGTAATTGGATTATGCTTGTATCTGTACAGGTATCACTCCCATGCTGCAGATCATTCGGGCAATAATGAAGGATCCAAAAGACAAGACCGTTTGCTCTTTGCTATTTGCTAATCAGGTAAAACTCTGCGAGTTTTTTGAAAGAATTACAATTTCCTATTAATCAACAGACTGTAATTGATGCCTAAACAATTTGTTTCCTGGTCAAACAGACAGAAAAAGACATCTTACTGCGTACAGACCTGGAGGAAATCCAGGCCAATTACCCCGACCGCTTCAAACTCTGGTACACCCTTGACAAAGTCCCAGACGGTAAGGAGAGCCTGGTTTGTTTAGCGTATGTGTTATAAAACTGCAAATACCAGCATGAAAATGATAGAATAGAATGTTGTTGGAATGTTTTGTGACTCGTTAGTTAGATATTTATAAAAGGGAGTAAAAAGTGACAGATGCTGTTGAGGCTGCTACATGGAGAAAGTCAGCAACAGGGAGGTGTGGTGATGCGTTACCCCGTCGAAGATTACTCTCTTGTAACACATTCCAAAGTGTTTTATTGATCTTTTATTTTTACTATTTAAAAGAATGACATGTCACTTTTTAAAATCCATTTTAAAGTTACTTTTATTGCTGTGGAATGTTCACAAGTTGGTTTCAGCTCTCACATACAGTATTGGGCAAAAGTCTTGAGTCATTCCTCATTTCTTCATATTTTGCTTCCAAAAGGTCAGACTAGCTTTTATTATTTTCTTTATGTCTCCCTTGAGGAGTAGCTCTCCAGGCTTCCTGAAGAACATTTTTTAAATCTAATTTTCTGTCCAGTCCCTGTCAGTTTCAGAAGAATGTTCTTTCGTTTGTTAAGCCACACAGTGACATGTGAATCATTGAAGCATTAAAAAACATCCAACTTACGGCATGAAGCAGTGAGAAACAGGTGGAGAAGATGACCGATGATCAGGCCAGTGATTAGTATACTGGTCAGAGGTGGAATGGAAATAATTACATTTACTTTTTTACTCTACGTAAGTACAGTTTTCACTTATATGTACTTAGAAGAGTAGTTTTATTAGTGGATACCTTTATCTTTTAGTCCACTATATCCTACAAAAATATCTGTTTTTTTTTTATACTTCACTGCATTAGTCGCGTTAAATAACCAGAGGGGTGTTTAGCATTTGAAGCGGTAATATCCCCACCTGCTTACTGCTGCATGATTTGCCTTCCCTCTGTGAAATGCTTAATCATGAAGCAGGTGTTTGAAATCAGAGAGAGAGAGAGACTCTGTTACTATGACTTACAGGCTACATTAACATAATATAAGCTCAGTACTTTTGAAACTTAAGTATATTTAAAGGTAAATACTTTTCTACTATTTTTCCTCAAGTAGGAATGTAAATATAGGACTTTTGCTTGTACCTGAGGAATATTTTACCTGGGTCATCTCTACTTTAATTTGATTAAAGGATTTGTGTACTTTGCCCACCACTGATGTTGGTGATGCTGAGAGGTCGGAAGAGATGAGGGGGGAAATGAGGTTGCTGCTGAGGTTATTACAATTTAAAAAACGGTTGTCGATGTATCTTTAGGCACTTTGCAGCCTGTCACAGTAAAATAATTGTTCCCATTTCTTTAATCTAGAAAATTTTATTTGATCTAATTTAAAGAAATGAATGGTGGCTCAAGACTTTTGCACAGCATTGTACTTTACCAGGATCTCCCTTTTTTCTCTCCCTCTTTACACAACCTGTCCTACATATGGTGAATGTTTTCCCTGCTCTGTTTACTTAATTACCAGCCCTGCCTGATTTGAAGTGGAAGTGTTGGAGCAGGGAAACAGTACAATGTGCAGGACCGGTTGTATTCCAGGACACGTGCTTTAGTCAATAAGACAAAACAATCCCAAACATTCAGCCTGTTTTGTTACCAAGAAACCCGAACCCGAATAATTCGACTAGATGAATCATCAACCACTCAATTTTTTTTGTTCATGTGACAGGCTGGGAGTACAGCCAGGGCTTCATCAGCGAGCAGATGGTGCGTAACCAGCTTCCTCCCCCTGGCGATGACACACTTATCCTCATGTGCGGTCCTCCACCCATGATCCAGTTTGCCTGCAATCCCAACCTGGACAAAGTTGGCCATTCTATTAGCAGGCGTTTCGTCTTCTAATAAACACACTAATCCTGACACCTAGCCAAACGGCTCCGGTGTTGAAACCAAGTCTATCGTCATCATAGTGTCTCCCAGTACATGTATGTTTTGATATGCAACGTATTAGCCCTTGCAATTGTGCGCATTTTGTTCTTTGCACTTAAGTAGACTTTGAGTCATGTCAGCGTGGATGTGCTGGTTTGTCACTTTTAATATATTCTTGAATGTTGAGGGATTGAGTTATTTTGGAAGATATTAAGTGAAAACATATTTGTTGAATGAGAACATATTTGTTAAATATGCCAATCAAAATGCAGCATTTTAGGAGAGTTTTTTTTTTTTTTTAAACTGTCATTTAATGTATGATATTTGGATTCTTTTTTGGTAAAGTGCCTTAGTACCAATCACCTTACTTTGGAAAACAATACAGTAAATTGGCGTTAATGTGTTCAACGGCGGGATATTAAAATGCTTAAAGTGGCTTAGAAAGTCATCAAGATAAAGGAAAGTATTGCTAGCTTTAATCATCAAGTCAATATTCAGTAGCACACTTTCACATAAACGCTGCATCTGTATCGTTTAAGCTTTCAAACATCAGTAATTTGAGTACTTTGCAGCAATCTACGCAATAATCCAGCTTGGCGCAAAAATGTTTAAAGACGTCACCTACCGTAAGCAAGCTCATGTTCTATACAGTATATATTATCATATTACACTGCTTTGAGCTTGATAAATAAAGGATTGCATCAACTCAGGAGTTTCCTTTTTCGGTCTTTTGGGATCTGTTTGAAAGTCTACTTGGAAGGATGAAGTAGCGTTTATCTGCAAAGTGCTTTACATTAGACTGACTCTACAAAACATTTAATTTTAGATTCTTCAGGATAAGTACAAAAGTTTGCATATAGAATCTTCACACCAACAAATCAAAACACAGTAAAGTAACAACAGAGAAACTATGACCATCTCTTCACCCATTCTTAAGCCTTTCCCGGGAGACATGGGGCACGAGTCAAGGTACAGCCTGGACGGAGTGTTAATTCATCTCACACCCACACACACAAAAACACACACTACAGGGAATTTGGAATTGCTAATTAGCCTTTGGACTGTGTGAGAAAACTGAAATGCCTGGAGGAAACCCACCAAGAACTAGGAGGACATACAAACTCTACGCACACAGACCCAAGGCAGGAATCGAACCCTTGACTCCAGGCCATAGTGCTAACCATTACTTCCAAAACATGGTCAGCTTATGTATAGGAAAATATTAATAGTAAAACCACGTGTTTTCAGTTCTGAACACTTAATGAAATTTTTTAAATAAATGCTTTTCTATTAGAGATTAAGAAGCTGCCGATATTAAAGTGCTTCAATTGCTGGTCAATTATAAGGGTTTAAGCTGAAGTTCCAAAAGTTAATCTACTTGCTAAGCCATAGAAATACAAAATGTCTTGATCAACATTTTGAGACAATGTTTATTTTGCTAAAAAAATAATTCCACTGAAATAAGCATGAATACATGCATCAGCTATCTATGGGTCTTAAAAAAAAAAAAACAGAATTAGTGTATGCAACATTAAAAGGATTGAGAATTTTATTGACTTAAAAAAAAAAAACACACACAACACATGGACATTTTTGCTTAAGGAATACCTATCCAGTGACGTGCAGACTAAATGCTTTGAATAAAGTATATTACTACTCAATACTCCCAATGTACCTGCCTGGCACAAAGTCTAAATTCAATACAGACGATTATATGCGGGTGAGTATAAGGATGTAATCTACCTAAACCAACATTTTTTTGGTCATTTTTTGCAGTCTTTGGTAGGCTCGCTCATCAACACTGAAACACTATCAATGTTGCAGACAGCAAAAAGAATAAATAAAACATTCCACTGTAGTTGATTGCCTGACTCAAACACAATAACCTCATTAGTAATGCCATCAAGAAGCTAGAAATGTGTAAATGATCTTCACAGGTGGTGCTGTGGGAAGCCATTTCGTGGTAAAAATCACAGTATAGTTAGAGTCGTTTGGTTCTCCAGGGTCATCTGCTAACGCAGGCTTGTGTCTCATGTGCTGGAATCAGTGAACACGGCATCAGGAGAGTGAGACGGTATCTCCCTGAAGAGCTCGTCCTCTTTCAGCATGCTCTAGATACACAAGACAGGAAAGAAATCCCACGGAATTTATTAGACAATTCTTATATGCGACGTAAAATATCTGACACGGGGGTGCAAACATGTCTAATTGACAATTTATCTACAGACAAAAGAATTTCACAAAGTTAAAAGTGGAATGTGCAACCATGTGCAACATGTATGTAAAGCAGACACTGTTCAAAAATATTTGAAGATAGTTAAATTGCAAAGCAAAATTTAACTAATGTAAACAAAATTTACTAATATATTCTCTGACTTTTTTTTGCTTTGCTATACTTTTGACCATAAAGGTACAAAATGACTACTTTTATTCTCTCATGAATTTCTTTGTCAGTCGTTTACGCAAAGGGTATGCAAACTTTTGCACTCAACCACCCTGATCAGCCAGTTAATGAGCGTCTGAACTGGAAATCTTACAGTGAGGTTGTTGATCCCTTCTGAAAAGGCTCCGATCTGTTTCACGGTGCCTTCTGAGTCCTCCATCTACAGCACAAAGACATTTTTACAAATAAGGCACAGGTAAACAAAATCACCAAACTGGACAACATTTAAATACGTATGGTGGAGCACCTGCTCTAGCTGGTCCAGGTTGTCCTCGCTGATTTGCTGTTCCCTTTGCAAGCTGTTATTCTGGGGCATCTGTATGTCCAGCGGGCACAGAAACTCTTCATTCTCCTCGTGTCGCTTCCGCCTTAATGTTCCGAAACCGCCGAAGGACAGACGTCTCGGCTGGACAGGACAGACGAAAGATTACATCAGGTCAATTTTTACTTTTGTTAATGACGGTCCCCCTCCCCCCCACCCCAAACACTGAACGTTCACGTTTTTAAATGATGCTCATTCGAGTTTCCATTGCAGTAGAGAATGAAATAGTTTGGCCAAATATAGACACAATCAAGAGACAGCAATTATTTGGGTGAAATATAGAAAATATCAAACAAAAAGAAAGAAGGGCAAATGATGAAATTACTCCTTAAAGCACTTTTAAAAAATCAGTTGTAAATTAAGTAATCTGTACACATAATGAAACTGTAAAGCTGGCATGTATGTACATTGAAGATATTTGTGGGAAAAAAAAAATTGGGAGCACATTATAGAACGCATCAAGATGTTTTTTGGAATTTTTGTCTGTCTGTTTGCACATGCATCCTGTAAAAACTACTGAACAAATTTGAATGGGGTGTATCGTGTGTATTTGGCTGAGCTTTGGGCAACTCATACAGTGCATAACTTTTTCCACATTTTGTTATGTCACAGCCTTATTCTAAAATGGATTAAATTCATTTTTTCCCCACACAACACCCCATAATGACAACATGAAAAACATTTACTTGAGATTTTTGCAAATTTATTAAGGCTATTTATACAAAATGTGGAAAAAGTGATGTGCTGTGAATACTTTCCGGATGCACCGTAGGTTCATCGCAATCGGCCCAGGGGAAGAGAAAATATGCTACTTTGAAATTTCAATGGAAAACAGCCTTATCATTTATATAATAAAAACAAAAATAATTAGTTCATCTCAAAATTTAACAGATGGCGCTGTACAATTTTCAATATGCACTTATGAGTGTGCAAGTGTGTTTTAAAATGTACTGGACAGTTAAAATATACGATTCCAAAATACCACGTGAACGAAGTCATAGGCACAGCTAGTCTTAAATAATATGAAATACAAGCAACAAAGAGTTATTTGTATCCTTAAAAGAACAGCGTGTATGGTGGTGAATATTTAATATATAAATATAACTAGAGATGGATTTTCACAAAGACACGTGATTGCTCCACAGCTGAAGATATGCTGTACAGCAGTCAGAACAAGTAATGTCACAACTAGCAAATGTTTGAGTATTCATTTCAATGGGAGTTTGGGGGGAAGAAGGATGAAAACCCACAATAATAAAGAGATGGGTTAGAGACCATATTGGATCTGAACAAACATACCAAAGTTGGAGCAGTATCAATTTGTCAAAAAGGGCTAAGAGCTGAAGCAATGCACCAAAAAAAAAAACTTTAACAACAAATGGTGTGATCGCTTGAGCTTATGAAGCTTTTGTTTGTTCACCTTCACTTTGGCTGTGGCGGTGAGCAGTGTGTAGTCAGGGTGCTCCAGACACTCCTGCTTGAGTCTCTCTGCTTCTGCACCAATCAGGAGGTGAAAGTGAGTGGCCAGGTGACGCCTCAGGAGAGTCTTATTAGGTGGGATGTTCAGGAGGATGGCCATTGTCTCAACATTGAACCGAGGCTCCAGAACCTGAGAAGGCGCAACACAAAAAAGAAAAATTACATTTCTGCTATACAACTTTCCCATGTGAAGCTCATTTTGGCTCCATCGTCTTCTCTCCATACCATCAGTCCTCCGTGCACGCCGCTCCCTCTGAGGTTGGGTGCGTACTCTGCCAGGTCTACCGAGCGCAGCCATTCCATCACCCTGTGATTGGTCCACTGGCGAACCTCTGCTGGTCTGATGTTATTCTAAGCACAGAACGTCAGAATTAAGAGACACATCCTGGCATATTTTGCTACAGAAACAGGGCTATGTATTTGGAGGGATGATTAGAACCTCGTCAGATGGTCTGCGTCTGAGGCAGTTGGACTCATAGTTGTTGATGCGCAGCACCTGGATTGCCCTCTTGATACTGAGATGGTGAAGCACGCTGCCCACCTTCAGACCCAGCAAATCATCCTAACACAGAGGAAAGAAAAAAAATTAAACAAAAAAAACTCAAGTATACATATATAGAGTCAAAGCCAAGTACTAATTATTGCAAGACAATTAACACTGTTAAGTATATATATGTGCTATTTTAAATCAGATATAGTACAGGCCATGAAAATTCCCTAAGAGCTAAAACTTGTTTTAATAAAGAGTATCACCTGTGTAAAAAATTCTATTTAATAAGGGAGAAAATAAGACTGTAAGAGGTTTTAAAAAATATGCATGCTAATATGATTTGGAATTCAATTAGTAGTTCATGTAGTAATTAGTATAACTATTTATATTTTAGTTTAAATATCTGATGCTATGTTTATAAAATTGTTCTTTACAAAACTAAAAACACAAAATTGCACCAAACAGACTTAAAAACTTAAGAGTTACATGAAAACCATTAAATACACAGGTTTTAACCAAAATATTCATTAAAAGCATACAACTTTTTATTACAGACCAATTATTTTGGCAGTCATATTATTTATCTGTTTACTTGTGTTTGGCATCCAAGCCAAATTTTGTGAACCAAGGCTACGTTACATACCACAGTCATGTAGTGAAGCATGCGTGCATCCACCCGGCCCTCGTCAAACTGGGCTTTGTATTGAGGCAAGCCGATGTCATCCAGCCATCCTTAACCAGACAGAAACAATCAGCCATCAGTGATTATCACCAAGAAAACCTTCTTTGTGCTATTTTGAACTGCGTCTCGCATTAGTAGGGATTACTGTCTCATCATAGTGATCATTGCTTTACATTGCGCTGACTTACGAGTAACCCAGTTAAAGTCCAGTTTGCTTTTAGCGTCGTCCTCCTCTGAGCCCAGAGCCTGAAGCGCCAACTGAAGTTTCTTTCTGTGGAGAGGATGCCTGATGCCCAACTCCTACAACAAGCACATTAAACAGGAATTAATTACAGTACCTCCATCATTTTACTTATAAATTTAAAAACAACAATCTCTTCAATGTTCTGACCTTTTCAAGATCATTTTGTGAGGCATTTAGTAGCGTTTGTCCCGAGCGGATCCACTGCTCACCCTGAGTCGCATACAAGCCTAAACCCTTCTCGTGCAGCCACTCGCACACCTGCTCTGTTCCCCAGGAGGCAAATGGAGTGTCTAGCTCACTTCAGAGAAAGACAAAAATATGTACTTTTATCCAAAATTGTTGGCACCACCCAAAATAATGACTAACCTTCATGGCAAAAAATGAAAAGAAAATATTTCTCCTACTGAACAAAATATTTCCCTAGACAAAATATTTCTCCTACTGAATATCATGACTCGTGAAAAAATCATGAAAAAAAAAAAAAAAAAAACTATTCAGTGGAACCCATTATGCAAAATTCAACTCAAACAAATAATATGAGAAAAACAACCCTACATTCTGTGTTTTTTCCCATATTTGTATTGGCCAGGGATTAAACAAGCCAATTTTTTCCTATTGTGACCTCATATGAGAAGAACCCCAGCTTGTTGCTCAGCTCTACAGTTCTCTGGTGGGTTAAGGCTCAGCACTAACTCATTTGCATAGAGACAGAAATAGTACATTCGGTGAAGGATTGACATTCGGTAAAGGGAGTCTTGAGTTATGAACAATACATAATCTGAGGTATAATTCATCTGGAGTGTTTAAAGACACACTTTTGGTGGAACTCGGAGACCCAGGTTAACCTGTTAAATAAACAGTAAAATATGGGACCTTCAATAGCATAATCATTGTCTGTAATGACGGTTAGGAGATACGGCCTACTGATAGCAGAATTCAAATAACACTGTACAAATAAAATTACACCTTGTTGCCATTAAACAAAAAAAGCTGCCAAAACTGACGTTTATTAAGGGGTTAATAATTCTGGAGCTCAAGCTACAATAAGCTAAACATGTGCCTTATTGTTATTATTTGAAAAAGCAACTTACTTGTTATTGCTGCGTTGTGAGTCATGTGACCAACCAAGTCTTGGGCCGGCTGTGGCTCTTAGGCCACCTCTCCTGAACTCAGGTTCAGGCACATCGTCTAGGTTAAAGGAAGTGGACTGGCTCCTCCTCATCCTAGAGAAAAGTAGAATAAAATATCAATATTGATGCACTTACAGTATATTTACATGATTTTGCAGAATTAGTTAATTTTTAAGCCATAAGTACTTCTTTTAGTTCGAAGTGTAAACTGTATTATAACTACTTGTATAAGCACTTTTATCAGCAATCACACTGTCTAAGGCTTCTGGAGAAGTGTTGGGGAGAAGCAGTGGATAGAATGAAGACAACTCACATTCCAAAGAACTTTCGGATTCCCTTGGCCTTCTTTTTGCCGTCAGGTGAGATCACATGCTCTTTCGGTCTGGGAGATGGAGCTCCTGCGAGATCCAAGTGCTCAGTCCTCTTCCTCTCCGCCTCAGCTGCTGAGACATACCCGATAAGCAACATGGGATTAGAAGATTATCTTTTCACTGAGCCAAAACCACAAACAGAACCACAGCTTCTATAGCAGTTTATGCAAAGCAGATGAGTCCCAAATACAGTCAGAACTATTTCTTGTATGGAATGGGTGCTTGTTCTGAAGATACCTCATACTCTCTTAATTAACAACAATTACTTGACAGGATGAAGTGCTTCCAGTCCTCCAGTGCAAACTACAAGTTACTGACAGCAAAACAGTGGTAACTTCAGGACCACTATTCAGCAGGCAGGTTGTGCATGGTATTGCGTTATAGTATTCCTATTATATGATGAAGAAAACTGGAGACAGGGACATACATTTGCACCATATTTTAATGAGCCATGACCTTTTTCAACTACAACTCAGAACATACCTAGATCAGGAGAACTAGCTGTTCTCTTTCCTCCTCGAATCTTGAAGAAACCTCGTCCAAATGAAGAGCGTATTTTTTTGGTACCGAAACTTTCATTCCCGCCTGGGCTTGAGTGAGAGGGGGACACTGCGGGTGAGCTGCTTTTCTTATCTGGCTTTTCACCAGGCCCAGCCTTAAAGATAAGAGATTGCTGTCAGGATTAGAGTTATGTATAAATTATTAGTAGTCATTTTTGTTTTACATAACGTTAACGTTGAGGACTCTGGCATGTAATGCAAGTCAAGAGCTAGAGATTGAAAACTCATTTGTTTAACTTGGCACACTCAAATCCAATTCATTTACACAGCTGCCAATCATTCATACACAAATATTATTTAGCAGCTATTCTTGAGTGACATACATACAGTCAAGTTTTTGCTTGTAACTACTTTAACAGCAGGGGGCGCTGAAGACCTAAAATTCCGAATCATCAGAAAATAGTCTATTCGTGTGCATCATCTTTCGGTATCACACACAAATAGAAGTAGAGACACATAGATACACACAGACGCATGAAAAGGTAACATTACCTCTTCTCTGCTAGATGAATTTTCAGATCCAAGCCCTTGAGGGGAACTGTGATTGCCAAAAAAATAAAGTAATACAACAAACAAAAACACATTACACACATGCATGAGGTAAAATAGAAATAACCTACTTCATCCCAAAGGCATTTAGCCAAATGACAAATATAATTTGTTTTAAAAATAAAACCAATAAAATGTCAGAGTTTACACAATTTAACCAAAAGATGCAGCACAAATGTCGATGAAGTATTGATGAGGATTCAGAAATGCTACAGTAATCATACATTTTATATACATAAACAGACACAGAGACACACACACAGAGACAGAGACACCGACAGAGACACACACACACCGACAGGAGACACACACACAGAGACACACACACAGAGACACACACACAGAGACACACACACAGAGACACTAATCTGCATATAATAATGCTGACTGCATAGTTGCACACAGTAAATCCACCATTAAAATGACTACTGCCTGATCTACGTGATGTCTCTCTAGTGACGAGGAGCTTTAGGAAGAGATCAACACCTGGTTTGAAGAAGGCATGGATCGGCATCAGCTGCTGATTTGGGTTCAGACTCGGTGAGAAACTCTGTGCATGGAATCACTTGAGGCTGTGGGAAAGATGTGTGGGGGCGACAGAGAGAGAGATAAATATACAGTCTGCAAAATAATAAAAAAATCGTGAAATATTGCAAACAATATCTATATAAGTCATAGTGATGTGTATTGGGACTGAGGGGGGAAAAAACAACCTCACATAACCTCCATGCTGGTTCACAGTGAGGAGAAATACTCCCAGGAAGACAAAGGGCTTGGACATAAATGTTATAGAGGAAGCCTGGGGGACATCCTGTGTACACAGCAGTGCGAGTGTGTGTGCATTTGAGATATTACAAGCCGTACCTCATCGGTCTCCTCTGTGCCTGTAGGCTCAGTAGCTGTAGTGGTTGGGGATTTGTCTGAACCCTCACACTGTCCCATCCCGGTGTCCTCTTCATCAACTCTGTCTGAGAGCGCACAGTCTGGTTTTTAAACACGTTACAGATGTAGTACATTTAGTTTTGTGATTACATAAGCAGACTTCGGTCATGTTGCCTGAACAGACAAGTACATAACTGGTTCTGAAGCTTTCATTTCCTAGGTTTCCTTTTAAGCACAAATTTATGTGCATTTATTTAAATGTTTATCTGTTAAACTGAAGCACAAAATGTAACAATCCTGAAGACGAGGGAGTCTGTTCAACGTTTAGAGAGGATAATCTACAAACAGGCTTGTGCTGGTATGTATATATATAAAGAAAAGCTTCAAGGCAAGAGCTTTGAATGAACATTACAGATAAAAGTAAGGCTGTATATCTTCCATTTACGCAGCTAGTTTAGAAAAAAAAAAAAAAGAACAAGATACACAAAGGCATTCTCATTACAGAAATGCTAAATCAATATTCAGCATAGAAGAACGTCTCGGGTTACTTTGCTGTAACCCTGTTCCCTGAAAAGGCGGGAACGAGATGCTGCGTGAAAACGCTATGG